>JACXGI010009734.1:0-29504 GCA_016801175.1 Esox masquinongy | reverse complement strand
ATAAATGAATGCCACATTCACTACAAGTCATGTTTAAGAATGTTGTCTGTAGTTTTATTGATTGGTTTTGCACATGTTCACATTTTGGTACAACATGTTGAAGATCTGTTTCATATGTTGCTGTGTATAATTCTCCTAACTTCAACGGTTTCACGTGTGCTTAGATGTTGTGACATGCGCACATGGTTTCACATGTGGATATTTTGGGGTATCTCATGTTAACACTGGCGTTTTTCATGGGATCACGTGATCAAACAAGATCACATGAGATTCATATGTGTTTACATGTGTACCACATTAATGTGTTTTTCCGTAAGGGAGAAACCAGGCAAGCCTAGTTCAGCCGGCCACTGTTGATCGCGGCCACTACGCCACAGAGCTGTACATTTGCCGGGTGTCAGTATAGCCTCTTGACATTATATAATGTTGTCACGCATTAACATCATGCCAAGTTTGAATATTTCTTTAGACACCATTAACCATCGCTTTGAGAAACTATTTAACCAGAGAATTTATGACCTCCAGCATGCTCAAAATTCCATCGAAATAGGCTCAATCGTTTGTGCTCCGTTTGTGCATTTGTGCTGATGCGGCGTTTTATATATTAGACATTACATTTTAGGTCACCAGCCCCGAACCTGCTCCAAACTGCCTCAATATAGGCTCAATCGTATGTGCTCCATTTGTGCCGCAATCTTGTTGTTTGTGCTGCTATAATTTTTGGTAAATAGCCTACATTCCTACTGGATAGTTCATGGATTTACTCTTTCCACTATTTAGCTTTGTTTTAGCTCTGTCATTATCCATTCTAAAGACACTCGCAAAAAAAATGTTTTACCGACCCAAACGGAGCACAAACTATTCAGCCTATTTAGAGTGAATTTGACCTATATTCTTTAATATCTAAAAGATGAAAGCAGCACAAAAATTGTAATGGCACAAACCAGCACAAACGATTAAGCATATTTGCCCTAGTTTTGCGTTGGGTAGGGACCATTTTTATGCAGGTAAAATACCTTTAATCGTTTGTGCTCCATTTGTGCTGCTGTCATTTTTTAGATATTAGTCCTAAAAAATATTTTACAGGTCATTCCGAGGTCACTCAGCCCTCCAACATGCTACAAATTCACTCAAAATATGCTCAATCGTTTTTGTTCCGTTTGTGCCGGTTAAAATATAGTTTTTGCGAAGTTCTTACGAAATCAGTTAAAGTAATGACAGCGCTATAGTGGAAAAAGAGTAAAGCCAATGTGCTATTCAGTAGAAAATTAGGTTATACCAGAAACTGTACCAGCACAAACGACTGAGCCTATTTTGAGTCAATCTGGAGCAGGTTGGGCGGCTGGCACAAACTAAACTTTTAACCGCCAAACAAACGAGACTATTTCGGGGGAATTTGAAGTATGTCGGGGAGCTGAAGTATGGAGTAGACTGCTGATGACAACGCTCAATTTGGGTACAAGCCCAAGACTTGTTTTAAATGTAGTTCCGTTCATTCTCTTCATCATCCTATGTATATTGTACAGTATATCTAGGCCTGCATATCTCACATTGCTGTCCTCAGGTGCCGCTTTTAGACATGTTTAGTATGAGTACCTTGTTACAGGGCTGCTTGTCTCTCTCTCTCTCTCTCTCTCTCACCATCCTTATTTTATACACCACCAGAGCTCTGTTTCTGTGTGGTTCATGTTTAGATAGAAAGATACAGGGACAATGAGGGGAGATGGAAAAGCACACACTCTGAACAGGGTGCTGAAGATTATATGAAAGTTGTCATTTGCTTGAAATTATCCATGAAGATATTAACTGTTCCTGCTCATAGAGGCATGCTGTTTGAGCTGTGTTTCGTTTGTTTCCATCTCTCTTTCTCCCTCTGTCAACCCCCAGGAACATCAGTCTTCATAATCAATATGGCAGTAAACACAGTTGTTCCACAATACCCAGTCCCCTCAGATCTAGCTTAACCTTTGCTATGCCTTCTTGCTAGTCACTCACATAACTTAGAAAATGCATCCTAGCATATACATTACCAATAAAAGCGTCCATCCTTTCAATGTAGTCAACTGGGTGGGACTGCCAGTTTCATTGTCTGATCTCTCCTATTGACCTGGTTGATCAAGTGATCACAACTCTAGCAGTCATCAGGAGGGATTAGCCTCTGAATTACACCAACATTTTCTTTTTTAAGGAGATTTCCTCAATGTCTCTGCCCAAGCTGGAACACTTATATTTAATTGCATTGAAACACAGTGAGACCTCTTTCCATCTCTATGGACATCACCATTTAAGGCATCTCTAATTTTAGTGTAAGTGGGAATAAGACTAAAAGACTAGAAACTTTCCCAGCTGATCCTTTCTGATGACCCGATTTATTCTGGTCAAACCAGGTTATTAGGATAGATGAAGTTGGAAGACCCACCTACTTTACAAAACTAAAATGATTTCCTTGCCTGCATTATCTTATACTTAGCCAGTTGGGAGGCGCCCAACCCGCCTAAGATGTTGCTAAATTGCAGATTCACAAGAAAATCCCCTATGCTGATTGTCTCCCCCTTCCCCAAACAAACCTAGTCCTGGGGGTTGACAGAGGGAGAAAGAGAGATAAAAACAAAACACAGCTCAAACAGCATGCCTCTATGAGCAGGAATAGTTAAAATCTTCATGGATGATTTCAAGCATATGACAACTTTCATAAAATCCTTAACACCCTGTTCAGAGTGTGTGCTTTTCCATCACCCCTCATTGTCACAGTATCTTTCTATCTAAACATGAACCACACAGAAACAGAGTGGTGTATAAAATAAGGATGGTGAGATAGAGAAACAAGCAGCCCTGTAGCAAGGTACTCATACTAAACATGTCTAAGAGCGGCACCTGAGGACAGCAATGTGAGATATGTAGGCCTTGATATACTGTACAATATACATTGCAAAGGATGCTGAAGAGAATGAACAGAACTACATGTAAAACAAGTCTTGGGCTTACACCTAAAATGAGCATTGTCATAAGCAGTCCACTCCATAAGGCGGCTAAATTGGGACGCAGGTGCTATTTGGGATGCATGTATTGTAAACTAGTTAGCTGGAAGGACGATTACCAGTCCATTACCATAAACACGCAGTTAGTTAACTTGTCTAGCCAGAAAACAGACATGATCATTATGTTTTCAACTGGCTGTGAGTGGTTAGCTAGATTTACCAACATCAGCTAAAACATTTCAATAACGTTTTCTATCTGCACTCGAAGTAAACGAAATGAACGCACCCTGGTTGTCAGACCCTCCTTTTTCCCCGCCTACCGTGAGAAGTGCTCGTTTACCAACATCCTAAGTGAGAAACATAGAACGAATAGTGTCTATTTCTGTATTTACTCACAGCTTGAAATAAAAAAACACGGAAAACGAGCGCTGTATTGGTTCTCCTTCACCCTGTTTTCTGTGGGATAACCAATGAATGAATCGTACACGGATCCTTTCCTTTACGGTCCGTGTACCTTTCGGTCATTAGATTATGTCTTACTATAGAAAAACAGATCAACAGAAAACGGTTTGTTTTTTGATATTTGACTTCCAATATTTTTTTTCCGATTTCAAACGAATGTTGACCAATCAGAAAACGGCTCGTTTTTCGTTCATCATTTTTGAATTCCTAACAAAAATAGACTACATTCTCGGTCCGTGAATGGGGGGTCCGTGGGGTCCGTGTACCTTTCGGTCATTGGATTGTCATATTATAGGAAAACAGATCAACAGAAAACGGTTTGTTTTTTTGATATTTGACTTGCAATATTTGATTTCCGATTTCAACCGAATATTGACCAATCAGAAAACGGCTCGTTTTTCGTTCATCATTTTTGAATTCCTAACAAAAATAGACTACATTCTCATTTTCATCTGTTAAAATAGGAAATGGAGTAACAGTGAAAGAGAAACAAAAATATTTCTCATTCTTTCTATTTCTGTTTTTCGTTTTGTTCATACCAGGAAGTGCACGCCCCCTCATAGAATATTCATAGCATCCTCATAGAATATTCATAGCGTTCTTGTGTGTTCACAGCCTAGTTTGGCAGCACTACAGTTCTGAGTGTTTGACGTTAAGGCAGAAGTGTTAATGTTCAATACGATTCAGATGTTTTATTGAATTCATTTGCCTATATATGGCCTCAAATTACTGCCAAATATAGTGTGGGTAAATAAAGCATTGTGTACATCTGTAAATCACAATCCACACGACAGTTTTGCATTTTGGAGTTGTATTTAAAGATCTGTGAATGAGTGATTATAGACTTGCAAGAATTAACCTTTTGCATCTGTACACATTTTTCTTTTTCAAGTATTCAAAAAAGTATGTACACATACACTACTTAAGTATTACACACACAACTTTTTGATTTGTTATGCAGACAAATCAGCATATACAACACCTCGTGATCTACAGATACAACTCCTTTCACTTGAGAGTTGTATTTCCTGAGTCTACTTGTAAAATATTTTTTTAGCAAAACGCTGTCTACCCGCTCAAATCGCTGTCTACGGATACAAAACAATGGAAACGGATACAAATCACTGTCCATGGTTAGTGCAAAATGTTAGCTGACTACAATTGACCAATGGGAATTTAGGGGAAGGTAAGACATTTAGCTATACTTCCAAAGTATTCCATGCAGCCAGCATGCGGCATGTCCTGGTTTGCACATTCATTTGATTCAGTTTCAGTTTCAGAGCTTTAGGTAAAGTTGCTTTGTAAAGAGAACATCATTACTGTCGTATTATATGTGTTACCTATCTAGATGTTTATTGTATGTAAACCAATTGAACATGAGGAGACATTGTTTGGACATGAGTGACGGCAAAAACTTAGATAATGTAGTCCTAATCCCTGAGTTGTGTTAGGTCAGGGATACATCTAATAGATAGAATAGCTGGGGGCGCCCCAGGAGAGGTTTGGGAACCACTGCTAACTGATCAAAATTTAAACATTTGTGGATGGAGAAGTGATTGGAATATGTAAGCTATGACAGCAAGCTGCTTGAGGAAAATTGTAGTTATAGCCCTGAACTACCCAATTTATAATTCAAGGGCTAAACATTTTCAACTGCACAATTCTGCTTGTTGAGTTCTTTCTTTGGCAATGTTAATTTAATTAGATCAGGTGTGTAAGCAGTTGAGTATTTCAAATACATAGAAGAACTGGGGGTTCCAGAGTTTTGACAACCACTGCAAAAATCCAGCCACACGTAATCTCTAGTCCAGAATCCAAACCACTAGAACATTTTATTTCTTGATGACTTTCCTTTAGTACTAGACACATGAGGGTGCAGAGGGAAACACACTAGATACCTTGAGGGAACGGAAGACCAGATGAGTGTTTCATTTTTAAATGATTAATCTTTTAGAACACTTTCAGGGCATGTCATCCTGAGTCAGTTTACTGCTTCCAGTACCTCTATACTTCCATCCAATCTCACAATCTGAAAAACAACCCATTGGTTTGGCACAAAGCTTCACTGGTTTCCATAATAACTAGTATTTGGCCTTTTTCATCCTTTTTATGAAACGAGAACTGTTTTTCCAGTCTGGATGGATCTTGTCTTGTAGTTGGATAAACTTTGACATACTGTATACAGACTCAGTAACTACCATGGGCCTTATGGTCTGTTTGTTTGACATGCATTTAATGTTTCCATATTTAATAAAATTATTTGAATTACCTTTTTGTTGGTCAGCCATTCTTCAATATTCATACTTAAATTGTCTATGAATAATAAATGTTAATGTAAGATATTTAAGCAAATAAGCTTGAAGGGGTGTAGTGTATGACAAAGGTTTGTTCTTAGGCACAGTGTGACGCAGAATGTGTGGATACAGTTCTTTGACTGTATATCAGCCAAACACCTGAAACTTCCTGTGTTATTACTAATGTAAACCTGTTAATAACTTGTACCAGATCTTATAGCTAATCAACATTTAGTGTTTGAACAACCCAGCTTATAATTATATACAACTCAGCTGATATAAAGAAAACAACATTAAGCTCTTCGTCATCACTAATGTAAATAACACTGTTCACACTGAGTACTAGTGTTTCATAGATTTTATTTCAGACTGGAGATTTTTATTGTTCTATCACAGTCTGACAATGTTGCTGATGCTAGATTCTAAGGAAAAATCATGACCCCTAAATGAGTGTGCGGTGTACAGGTCCAGACATTCATGTGATTGTCATATATAAACAAACTAGACTAGAACATAAGACGTTTTACTGGTAGTTGAAGGACAGGCTGGTCCTCAAGTTTCATCAGAAATTCTGCCAGGCTGTCCACCCAATCCATACCTGGTAAGTTGTGTTCTCCTACTGCTTGAAACATTTGTCAACACTCATTTCAAATCGAACACTGATTTTGCTGTAGTTTCTGTGTGTATAATGTACAGAGGTTCTCCTTTATCAAAGGTTCTCCTTTGATACAGAATATCTATAAATATTCTGTAATGTTGTCCCAGTGTTCAATACAAATCAGAGCAAGAGTATTTATAACTAGAATACAGACCTTATGTTGGATGTTCCACTTATCCACTGGTGTTTTCTGTTCATCAAATTAATTTTATAGAACCCTTTTTGCATTGGCAGTGTTCACAAAGTGCATATACACAAAAAGAATTGTGGCACAGTGACTTTGAAAAAAACAGTGGGAATGGAACCTAGGAAGAAACTTAGAGAGGAGCCAGATTTTGAGGGTTCCTCTTCTGGCTATGCTGGGTGAAATTCATAAGAATACATGACCTTTTTGGGCCAATATTTTTGCATGTTCCCAATAATTGGTGGGTCAGTAAATACAGGTGGGCTTAGTCTTAGACAGAATCCAGATCAGCTGCACAACCAGGTGGACAAAGAAAGGGGAGACCTGGTTACCTACTGTATCATCACTGTGTACATCTGCAAAACAACCAGGTGGACTTTGTGCAGGGACAGCTAGGTCATGCCAGGTAATCCTAAAACATGGCCCAAGGACTTAGGTTCTCTTTAGATTCAACAAGACACCACGGTAATTAATAGGAGGATTCCTTACCACAATGTGGTATGCAGTTGTGGTATGCAGTATCCAAGTAATGTTATGGAATATTTAAATACACAGATGCATGTTTGGTATTAGTAGAAGGATAAGTGGTATGCTTCTTTGAGGATGTTTAGCCCGGTAGTGTTCTCAGCAGTCAGGACCCACAGTGTAAAGTCATGATCCATAACACGGATGGCCAGAACTGGGGACAGAGGGCGGGACTCCAGGCCAACCTGGAAAGAGGTTGAATTGAAGAATGGCAAACATTGAGACAGGTGAGTGACAACAAAACCAAATCTAAAAAAACAAGAGAGAGCTCTGAAAAAACAAGAGATAAAACAGTTGTGGTGACTGATGGGATGGACAGAAACAGTAAAGATAAATAGAGTCATTAAGATAGATTAATTAAATGTTTTTGTAGGTGAGATTTTGATTTTATTTAGCCTTTATTTTACCAGGTAAGTTGCCTGGGAACCAATTCTCATTTAGAGCATCAACCTGGGGAATAGTTACAGGAGGAGAGAAGATAATATATTTTGATCATATATTTTGTGTAAATTAAGCTTACATGGTCAGCCTCCATAGCTTATACAGAAGGGTTGGTGGTTAGGCTACCGGCTCTGCTGGACATTATTGCCTGTCGCACCTCCAACGGTGCCTATAGGCCAGCTACAGGATGATCATCATTTACTGTAGTGGGCACGGGTTCTTCCCGCTTCTTATCCTGGTCCATCAATCTCCCCGGGGGGAACATAAAAAATACAGCCATCTGTAAACTAGTCAGTACTCATGTAATTGGCTAATACGGATCATTTATTACATATGCCCAACTCTGGAAATACAACTCTGCAAATCTAACGCACTTGCAAATGTTTATGGTAATTAATTTCTTTGACCCCCCCATCAGAAATAAACGAGATCTCATGTGAAAGTGAGTTTTATCTGTAGATCGCGAGTTGTTCTTGTATTTGGTGATTTGTCTGCGCAAATAAGGAGTTGCGTATGTCATTTTTAAGTTGTGTATATGTGTACATATTTTTGGAATACTTGCAAAAGAAAATGTGTACAGACGCAAATTGTTAATTCTTACAAGTATTTAATCACTCATTCACAGATGTTTTAATACAACTACGAAATGCAAAACTGTCGCGTGGATTGTGATTTACAGACGTGCACATCGCTTTATTTACCCACAAGACATTTGGCAGTAATTTGAGGCCATATATAGGCATATGAATTCATTAAAACATCTGAATCGTATTGAACACACTTCTATCTTAACTTCATACACTCTGAACTGTAGTGCTGCTAAACTAGGCTTGTGAACACACGAGAACGCTATGAATATTCTATGAGGAAGCGTGAACTTCCTGGTACGAACAAAACAAGAAACAGAAATTTCAAAAAGGAGAAAAAAATCTTTTTTCCTTCACCATTATTCCATTTCCAATTTTGACAGAGGAAATGAGAATGAAGTCTATTTCTGTTATGAATCCAAAAATGATGAACGAAAAACGAGCCGTTTTCTGATTGGTCAATATTCGTTTGAAATCGGAAATCAAATATCGGAAGTCAAATATCAAAAAAACGAATCATTGGCCGTTTATCAAACCGCGTTTTTGTCCATACTTGTGTTCTTGTGAACTCGTTTGACGTCATCTTTCATGGCCCAAGTACGGTTCCAATCCAAAGAACGCAAGTTACCAATAAAGTTCTTCTCAAGGACACAAGTACGTTCTTAGCGTACTTGGAATTGATAAACAGACGTTTTCTGTTGATCTGTTTTCCTATATTAAGACATAATCCAATGACCGAAAGGTACACGGACCAGGCTGCTCCAAAAGGTGGATTCTAGCGCGGATTTTAGCTAAAGACGGTGAGTACTGTAACATAGCATGCTAGATAAAATTGGCTAATTTTACTGATGTTAGCTACTGTAGCTAGCTAGCTTAATTAAACCAAGCTTAATTAATGACACCGCCTGTCAGCTAGCTACGGTAACAATAGTATACTAACTAGTCCAGCTCTGTAAGCTATCGAAAATAAAATCCGTACCGAAACTCACCGAAATGATGTGATAGCTCATTTGTTAACTCTTCTTTTCAAGGACTTCAATTGAAGTTAGTGACTAGTGGGGTCGTTCACAAACGGACGGATCACTTTAAACGGCTCTTTTTGGTGAACTTTGGCAGTCGAATCGGTGAAAACATTTTGCACAATTAAAGCTACAGTACACAATAATCACTAAAAATGGTGTTGCACAACAAACAATAAATAGTGGTAGAGAGTACATCATTGTATTGAATGCAAATTCAGGGTAACATCAGTGGTTATTTTCACCCGTTATGAATTAAGAGCAATTTGCTCCGTCTGCTCAAGCCGACTGGTGCGAATTGAAAATAGAGCCGGTTCATTAATGTGCTCAGAACGGATCAGCTCTGCATTTATATGAATTCGTCCTTGGAAAGAGACGGGTGACATTTTACTTATTTTTGCTATTTTGGTACAAAAAGCTATTTTGCTAACAAGAAGTGGAATGAAAATTGACATGGCTACAATATGTATACAGTAAAATTAAAATATCAACTTACCATACAGAAAGCCTGTCAAAAATGAGGAAGGCAGAGCAGGACTGGATAGCCCAAAACAACTCTGGAGGTCGACGTAGGAGAGATTGTTCTGATCTTGTCGAGGCTGAAGATTCTCCTCTCAAGTTTAAGGTTGGTTTGTTTAGTGAAACATCTGAGCATCTGAATTCTCAAAGTTGACCTTAGGCAGTGGCCAAACATCCATGAAGGCATCTTTAACCATGCTGTGTGTAAAGTATCTAGCTTGATTTCTACCATGCTGTTTGTGTTACTTCTGTAACATAAACAGCATGGTATAAGAAAGCCAAGGAGTTACTTGGTGAATGTGTAGTGGAGAAGCTGAAGACAGAAGTCACTGAGCTGCATGACAAATTGAAATAAAAGGATAAAGAGATTTACCAACTCAGAAAGCTGAATTTGCAGATACAGAATGGTAAATGCATTGATGAACTAATCAAATTATTAAACTCTTTCAGATTTAGAAGCAATTATTAGCCATCAACTCAAAGTTGACATGGCCCCTTAATAATAAGTTTTATTAGCTAGATATTATACTTATCTTCAATTAATATCTTTGAACTTTCAACTTCATGCTTTTTGATCCATCCAAATGCCGTGTGTCACTGTTGACTAATCACAACTTTTAAAATACCTGCAGTATTTCAAATTGATATTTCAATTTGAAATTTTCTTTTTGTATTCTGAACAAATTTAGTGGAAGCTGGAAAGATGCTATGTCTAGCCCGCTTTTACTAAGATGGCTAAAAATGCTAAGTACCTTCAAAATAAAATCTCAGACTCTGTACAGTTTTTAAACCGATTGGATTAATCAGCATCTGTTTACATGACTTGGATGAGAAGCTTAAGGTGGACATTTTAAGAGTATCCGTATATTTTTCCTATGAAAAAGCTTATGCAGACACCTCCATCTTTTGTATATATATATAGGAATTCCGGAGATGATCAGAAGAACAATCCGGGACGACCTTAAAGCAGCTCCTAAGCTTCCCATCTTGCACAATACTTTAAAAGCTCCACAGACTCCTCCCAGATTGCAGGATGCACCCGAGGAAAAAAAATGAGGTATGGTTTACAGAGAGGGAAAAAATTATTTGATCCCATGATGATTTTGTACGTTTGCCCACTGACAAACAAAAGATCAGTCTATTATTTTAATGGTAGGTTTATTTGAACAGTGAGAGACAGAATAACAAACAAAAAAATCCAGAAAAACGCATGTGAAAAATTTTATAAATTGATTTGCATTTTAATGAGTGACTTAAGTATTCGACCCCTCTGCAAAACATGACTTGGCCACCAGGTTTGCACACATCTCAGGAGGGATTTTGTCCCACTCCTCTTTGCAGATCTTCCCCAAGTCATTAAGGTTTCGAGGCTGACGTTTGGCAACTCGAACCTTCAGCTCCTTGCACAGATTTTCTATGGGATTAAGGTCTGGAGACTGGCTAGGCCACTCCAGGACCTTAATGTGCTTCTTCTTGAGCCACTCCTTTGTTGCCTTGGCCGTGTGTTTTGGGTCATTGTCATGCTGGAATACCCATCCACGATCCATTTTTAATGCCCTGGCTGAGGGAAGGAGGTTCTCACCCAAGATTTGACGGTACATGGCCCCGTCCATTGTCCCATTGATGCGGTGAAGTTGTCCTGTCCCCTTAGCAGAAAAACAGCCCCAAAGCATAATGTTTCCACCTCCATGTTTGACGGTGGGGATGGTGTTCTTGGGGTCATAGGCAGCGTTCCTCCTCCAAACACGGCGAGTTGAGTTGATGCCAAAGAGCTCGATTTTGGTCTCATCTGACCACAACACTTTCACCCAGTTCTCCTCTGAATCATTCAGATTGTCATTGGCAAACTTCAGATGGGCCTGTACATGTGCTTTCTTGAGGAGGGGGACCTTGGGGGCGCTGCAGGATTTCAGTCCTTCACGGCGTAGTGTGTTACCAATTGTTTTCTTGGTGACTATGGTCCCAGCTGAATTGAGATCATTGACAAGATCCTCCTGTGTAGTTCTGGGCTGATTCCTCACCGTTCTCATGATCATTGCAACTCCACGAGGTGAGATCTTGCATGGAGCCCCAGACCGTGGGAGATTGACAGTTCTTTTGTGTTTCTTCCATTTGCGAATAATCACACCAACTGTTGTCACCTCACCAAGCTGCTTGGCGATGGTCTTGTAGCCCATTCCAGCCTTGTGTAGGTCTACAATCTTGTCCCTGACATCCTTGGACAGCTCTTTGTTCTTGGCCATGGTGGAGAGTTTGGAATCTGATTGATTGCTTCTGTGGACAGGTGTCTTTTATACAGGTAACAAGCAAGCAAGCAAGTTTATTTATATAGCACAATTCATACATCGAAGCAATTCAATGTGCTTTACAAATAAAAATAAAAATATATATAAAAATGCAATAACATAAAAACAAATACTCAAATGAAAACATCAAAACAAATGAAAACATCATAATAATAAAAAAATAGAGTAAGAAAATATAAAAAGGATAAAAACATAGGAAGCTATAAGGCTAAACAGTGTGGTTAAGTGCTCAGTCATAGGCATGTGACAAGAGAAGTGTTTTTAACCTGGATTTAAAAATTGATACGTTTGGGGCACGTCTAAGATCTTCTGGTAGTTTATTCCAGTTGTGTACAGTATAAGTGCTAAATGCAGCTTCTCCATGTTTAGTTTGGACTCTGGTCTCTACTAGCTGACCTGAGTTCATGAATCTAAGAGCCCTGCTCGGTTTATATTCTTCAAACATATCAGAAATGTATTCATGTCCTAAACCATTCACAGATTTATAAACTAAAAGCACCACTTTGAAATCTATTCTGTAACTAACTGGAAGCCAATGCAAAGATTTAAGAACCGGAATGATGTGCTCTGTTCTCTTGGTCCTGGTTAACATTCTAGCAGCAGCATTCTGAATGAGCTGCAGCTGTTTTACAGTCTTTTTGGTGAGTCCAACTAAGAGGCCATTACAGTAATCAACCCTACTAGAGATAAAAGCATGGATGAGCTTCTCTAGGTCTTTTTGGGACACCAAGCCTTTGATTCTGGCTAAATGTGAGGTCTATCAGAACACAAAAGATTACGCACTTGATCCTTGGTTTTAAGGGTCCGCGAATCCAGCTCTTTACTAATACTTGTTCTTTTATTTTTGTTGCCAAACACAATAATCTGTTTTTTCTTACAATTTTGGTTCATCCAGGTATTTATGTGTTCTATACAATGACACAGAGTCTATTGAGCTGTTGTCATATGGTTCGAGAGCCATATATATTTAAGTATAATTGGCATTGCTGTGGTAGTTAATGTTGTTGTTCTGTAGAATTTGGCCCAAAGGTAGTATATAGAGATTGAACAGAAACGGTCCGAGAACTGATCCCTGGGGAACTGCACATGTCATAGCCACCCTATCAGATTCGTGATTACCAATGGTGACAAAGTAACTCCGGCCATCCAGATAAAATCTGAACCAATCAAGGACTGTCCGGGAGAGTCCTACCCAATTTTCCAGCCTATCTAAAAGTGTTCTATGATCTACAGTGTCAAATGCTGCACTGAGATCTAATAGAACCAGAACTGTTACTTTATCCTAATCAGTATTCAGTCGTATATTATTTAAAACTTTAATCAGGGCCGTTTCAGTACTGTGGTGAGGTCGGAAGCCTGACTGAAATTTGTCTAAGAGACCGCTTGAGGTCACAGAATTGCTGAGTTGATTGAAGACAACCTTCTCAATGATCTTGGCTATAAAAGGGAGATTTGATACAGGTCTATAGTTGTTCATTTTAGATGCATCCAGTGTTCTCTTTTATTAATAGGGACTTAATGGCAGTTGTTTTTAGAGACGTTGGGAAAATGCCTGATTGCAGAGAGCTATTAACTATTTGCTGTAGGTCCATTGTTATAGAGTTAAAAATTGTTTTAAAAAAGTCTGATGGCAGTGTGTCGAGACAACATGTGGAAGCTTTAAGATGTCGAACTGTTTCTTCTAGGGATTTTTGATCATTTGTATTAAATTGGGACATAATAACCAAGTTATGTCTTGGTGGTCATAGTGACGGTACAGTATCCTTGTTAGACTGTGTAGTTCTAATGGTCCGTCTAATACTTTTAATTTTTTCACTAAAGAAACACGCAAATTCATTACATTTCACAGTGGACATGAGTTCTGATGCCATCTGCTTTTTTTGGTTTGTAAGCTTGTCAACCATGACAAATAGAGTGAGATTAGGCAACCTGTATAAAAGACACCTGGGAGCCAAAAATCGTTCTGACTGAGAGGGGATCAAATACTTGTTTCATTCATTAAAATGCAAATCAAACATTTTTGACATGCGTTTTTCTGGATTTTTTTGTTGTTATTCTGTCTCTTACTGTTGAAATAAACCTACCATTAAAATTATAGACTGATAATTTCTTTGTCAGTGGGTAAACGTACAAAATCAGCAGGGGATCAAATACCTTTTTCCCTCACTGTATATAACATTGCATATTTTGGAGTTCCAACCATGGGGAAGTTGACATTCTAGTACAGTGCTAAAGAAAAAATACCTGATCACTACTTATTATTCCTATGTGATAAGGAAATTAGAAGGGCAAAAGTGGTTGTTTCACATTGTAATCTAGCACAACTGTAACAGTTGTAGCCAAACAGTTTGATCTACATTGCTTTTCCTACTGAATAGGTAGCATACAGGTTTTGTGTAATTTGGCTTCACATTCTGCTTACAACCACCGTCTTTTACACTGCACAAAAAATGAAGGGAAGACGTAATCATCACAGTGTAACACCAAGTCAATTAAACTTCAGGGAAATCACTCTGTCCAGTTAGGAAGCATAAGCGATTGTGAATCAATATCACCTGTTTTGGTGCAAATGAGTGACAACAGGTGCACTGGAGAAGCTACAGCAAAACATCCCCCAATAAAGGGAATGGTTTTGCAGGTGGTGGCCATTACAGTCTCAAGAGCAGGGAGGAGATACCAGGAGACGGCCATTACACAAGGAGAGCTTGACAGGCTCGTAGAAGGGCATCAACCCAGCAGCAGGACCGGTATCTGGTCCTTTGTGCGAGGAGGAACAGGAGGAGCACTGCCAGAGCCCTACAGAATATGCTCCAGCAGGCTACTGGTGTGGATCAGAAACAGACTCAATGAGGGTGGCATGAGGGCCTGACGTCCTCTAGTGGGACCTGTGCTCACAGCCCAGCACAGTGCAGCTCGATTGGCATTCGCCAGAGAACACCAGAATTGGCAGGTCCACCATTGGCGCCCTGATCTCTTCACAGATGAGAGCAGGTTCACACTGAGCACATGTGACCGACGTGAAAGAGTCTGGGGACGCCGTGGTGAACCTTATGCTGCCTGCAACATCATCCAGCATGATCAGTTTGGGGGTGGGTCAGTGATGGTCTGGGGATGCATATCCTTGGAGGGTCACACAGACTTCCATGTGCTAGCCAACGGTACCCTAACTGCTATTAGGTTCCGGGATTTTATTTATTTATTTAGTATTAAGTCTAATGTATGTTACAAGTGGGATGAATAGTTGTGCAATGAGGCAAATGCAAGTACAAATGGCAATTCTAAATGAGCAGTCGAGGCAAATTGAAGGTGCAAGGTAGTATGTGCAACTGAAATGCAGGGATAGCAGCATTCTCATCAGGAGCATGCCCAGACGTTGTCAGGAGTGCATACAGGCACGTGGGGGCCATACACACTACTAAGTCATATTATGAGTTGCTGTAATGAAATTCACACAAGTTGAAACAGCCTGTGATTTCAATTGTTTACTTTGATTTTCGGTGTGAGTTTGAATCCAGCCCTCAATCAGTTAGTGATTTTTGTTTCCATTGACTGTTGTTCATTTTGTTCTCAACGAATTACACAATATACAGTAAAGATTTTGATCTTAATATATTTAGTTTGTCAAGACCCGGTGTGTGATTTAAGTGTTCCCTTAATTTTTTGGTGCAGTGTATTATTACTATAGGGAATTTCAACATCCAAATCATTTATCCCTATATTTAATTGAAAATACTACAAAGACAACAAATCAAATGTTAAAACTGAGGAACGTTATTGTTTTTGGAAAAATATGCCCATTTTGAATTTGATGCCAACAATTTGTTTAAAAAAAAATTGGGACATGGGCATGTTTACCACTGTATTGCATCACCTGTTCTTTTATCAATACTCTGTAAGCGTTTGGGAACTGAGGAGAACAGTTGCTATAGTTTTAAACATGAAATATATTCCCATTCTTGCTTGATATAGGATTTCAGCTGCTTAACAGTTCGGAGTCTCCTTTGTCGTATTTTTAGTTTCATAATGCGTCAAATGTTTTCAATGGGTGACAGGTCTGTACTGCAGGCAGGCCAGTTTAGCACCCAGGCTCTTTTACTACAGAGCCATGCTGATGTAATACGTGCACAATGTGGTTTGGCATTTTCTTGTTGAAATAAGCAAGGCCTTCCCTGAAAAAGACATCGTCTGGATGGCAGCATAGGTTACTCCAAAACCTGTATATATTGTTCAGCGTAAATGGTGCCTTCACAGATGTGCAAGTCACCCATGCAATGTGCACTAATACATCCCCATACCATCACAGATACTGGCTTTTGCACTGTGCGCTGCTGGATGGTCTCTCTCTTTAGTCCGGAGGACGTGGTGTCCATGATTCCCAAAAATAATTTCAAATTTTGATTCCTCAGACCACAGGACAGTTTTCCTCTTTGCCTCAGTCCATCTTAAATGAGTTCGGGCCCAGAGAAAGCGGCGGCGGTTCTGGATCTTGTTTATATATGGATTCTTCTTTGCATGGTAGAGTTTTAACTTGCATTTGTAGATGCAACGACAAACTGTTTTCACTGAGCCCATTCAGTGATTTCCACTACAGAATTGTGAACCTAATTAGTGGTGAGAGTTTTTTGCCGGACCACGTTAGCGGTGCCGGCCAAGAAGAGCAAATGTCTCTGACTGACTGACTCCCCCTTGTTAAATAGCGTAGTGGCTAGAGAAGCGGACCTGTAAACTATAGGTCCCACGTTCGTATCTCCTCACAGGCAAAGCGAAGTACGCATTATGAATTATTCCAAATAGATGAAAACTTCGCTGGATAAAACCTTCAGTATCTACATTATAGTAAGCCTGAAATAAAACAGTTCACGGTTATATTGCGACTGTTTCTGGTGGATTTTCGAAGTATGCATCTGTGCATGCGTTTTGGATCAGGATAGACAAACACATTTGCTGGCTTAACAACAAGGTTAGTTATAGTAAGCCTTAACTAAAACTGTATACGGTTATATTGCTGTTTCTGGCATGGAAAAGTTCATCTTCAGTCTCGCTAGCAATTGCTCAATTCTTATGATTATTCCTAGGAAGTTAGTAGATACTAGTAAGCCTATTACTGGCTAATAAGCTGTTAAAACGGCCAGTGGCAAAAGCCATACAGTTTATACACACTATGGTGGAGATAAACTTAGTAAGAAAAGTTATTGATACTTATATTGATACGTCAGTTTAACTGTATCAATATCATTCACGAAATGCCAACTAGCTGTTAAAACGGCCAGTGGCAAAAGAGGATTTGTTCAGGGAGACACGAGGGTGTACTGACACCCGTCAAATATATAGCTCTGTGGTGTAGTGGTTAACGACACAGCCTTCCATGTGGGAGGCTCAGGTTCGAATCTTGAGAGGGCAACACTTTCTATCGCGGGCCGGCTAAACTAGGCTTCTGGTTTCTTGTTTTAGCTTTACACAACCTTTCCAGTCTTTTGTTGCTCCCAGCTTTTTTGAAATGTGTTGCTGGCATCAAACTCAAGGTGGGCACATATTTTTCATATATTTTCATAAAAGAAACAATAAAAGTTTCAACATTTGATATGGTGTCTTTTTTACTATTTTCAATTAAATACAGGGTTAAATGATTTGCACATGATTGCATTCTGTTTTTCTTTGTATTTTACACAGCGTCCCAACTTGGAAACGGGGTTGTACATTGATGAACAGTTCATTATAGCGTTTACATCTACTGTGAATATGCTTTGTGACACAATGTGTTATTTGTCACCCAGTACACAAGCATTGATTACTATACAATAAACTGCTTCAGTGCCAAAGTAAAAACGTTAATTGAAAACATTTATTTTTATTTTTCAGAACATGTCCAAAACGAATTTCCCCACATTGGAGATCCAGAGATAAAAGCCTGTATGGCACAAAAGCTGAGGGATGTCTGGCGTACCAATGAGAAGAGCTAGGATTCAAGGTAAAATTTATTATTTTGGATTGAAAATGTAACAATTAGTTGAATTGAAATTAAAACTAATTAATATATTGTTTTGTTTTTTTGTGTTCCAAAACAGCGACAAGAACCAGCACTACCAGATAAACTAATGGATCCCTATCACTACATTGCCTCACATATACTTTACACATGCACATTTACAACATCATACACATTTGCAATAACATTACAAGATTCTAATAAACGTAGCTGAAAGTACTTGGACTGTTGTTTTTTATTAATGAAGTGTGGAATGTGGATTTGAAATGTTAATTGTTCCAAAAACTCAACATGTGAATGTGAAACACCTACATGTGAAAATAAAACTCTTATCCACATGGGAGATCATGTTAAATTACACATGTGAAATACCACATATGGTACGTTCTTAAAACTCCACATGTGATTTTTTACGTGTACTTAACACGTGTATTTACCACGTGTCAAACAACCAGATGTGGAATGTTCCAAAAATACATTGGAAAATCATGTTTTAATTTCGCGTGGGAAATCATGTGATTTTCCACATATGAAATTCATGTGTTTTTTTTCTCTAAGGACTTGTTCTGTAAGCTTCTTTGCCCCGGAGTCATGTAGATCCTTGATAGTGCTGGGCGGGACCCTTTCTGCAGACCGTGCATTGCCTCGCGGTTTACCCCTGCAGCAGGCAGACGCAGACCCAAATTCATCGGTGATTAGGGAGTTGAATAAAGCCACATCAAGACTGACTAGGAAATGTTTTATTTTTTTCAACTGTTGCATGTGGTACACCTGCTGATGAAGTTGCAGCCACCTTCAATCTAAAATCAAAGCCATAATTGGTTTCCTTTTCTGATATAAACCATCCTTCACCGATGATAAGTATACCCTCATAAAAAATGGCCACCCTACCAGTCCTTTGGCCACACAATGAACAGGCTCACCGCTGTAATAGTTACCTCAGTAAATCTGACAGCCACAAGGCCATCTGCTTTTGTCGACCGGTGCTACCTCAGCTCACGATAATTCAACAGAAATCAGTGCTCTAGTAAATCTCGCATTAGTCACTCCTAAAGTCAACATATCCTTTGTCAGTTATTATTTTCAGGTTTCTACAGCTCGATGAATCGATCAAACAAAAACCATTGCAACTAGACAAAGAACTTAACTGCTTCCTTGCCAGGCTGCTGGGAGAAGGTTAGCCAACTGGCATTGTTCATGCGGTGGTGCATGATGCATTTCTTGTCATTGCTGCTCTACTTCTTTTGTGTCCAGCGAGGACCGTTGCAGCTGTGTAAAGTACGAGCTGTCGCGTATAGGCACAGACCGGCCGCCTATACGCGACAGCTCGTTCGCCTACCATGTGTGCATCCATGCGATGTGTACACATGACAGCTACAGTGGCTTAGTTTGCGTTGGTTACCACAGTAACAACAATGCTCTGGTGAAGTTAGGTTTTGGTATATCGTCTAGAAGTGACTTTACAGGTGTATGTTTTTGTAATTAAATAAAAATGAAAACCAAGCATTTTCATTTTAAATAATGTTTTTTCATATTAAATAATGTAATTGTCTAGGTAAGTAGATTATCTGCAATTCTCATCTGTATGCAATATTATTCTTGTTATAATTATTAGGCTATATTGTTATAATATAAAAAAATTGCGCAGGATTGAGCGAGAGCGTTCTGGCCAGCTCAAAAATCGCTCCTCATTCCAGTCAGTTTGGGACCGCTCTACTCAAATTCTCTGGCTCACAGAGCTAGATTTTTTCCCCCTCATTATTTGACAGTCTTTTTGCCCCAATCACACGCACATGTCTGATAATTCAGTGGTCTCTAACATAATTCAACAGATACATGCAAAGTATTTTTCTTGAAAAGTGAAACAAACAACACGTCATTCTTTTAATATGAGGATATAGTAAACAAGTGTTGTATCCATTCATGGGTATGGAATATTTAGAATCCATTATGACACAGTGGCGTTTTTAGAAAATGTTACATTTTGCAGAAGGGTGACAAGTTGAAATTCAAGGGTGGCATATCATTCTATTGTTGGTTATGTCCAATTTATAGAAATCCAGCTACTGAAAATGGACTGTGTAATGTCTTGCTAATCATATATGTTCTACACTTTGATGTATGTGTTCAAGGTCTTTTGAGTGTGCAAAATCTCTATGGGTGTTGGGGTTCCCTAACAAATTGAGGGAAAATATGCAGTATTTTACTTTGACACAATGTTTATATTATTTTGCCAAATCAATGCATCCTGAAAATTAATGCCTTACAGTGCTTGAAATACACAAACACTAAATATAGGCTACTGAGGTTATAGAGTAGCAATTTAATATACTAACACATTTTAAATTACAGCAGTAAATCACATATGACCAAACATCACATTTTGTTGACGTTATAGAGTCCATAGATGTCTAATTTAGCATTATTAAATTAAATTAAAGTAAATTAAACATTTAAATATCCATAGCAAGCTACATCAACATTGTTCAGTGCCCGTTTGCTAGCTATCAGGACGATCATTTCATAGCAACGATGGCAAGCCGCTTCATTTGCAAATTTGCTTGCTCGCGAACTTTAACAATACTATTGACGTCTGCAATACATTAGCTAGTAGACGATATTAGACATCTAAACTATAAAAAATGGCTGCTGCTATTGCAAGATTAGACATGTTCAGCAGTACCTTCTTTCATTGCTCCTAGGCTACCCTAGTGCGATCCTGACTGCTAAGTTGCTTAGAATACCAGGGGACGCCCGGTGTTTTCACTGGAAGGGGGGGGGGTACAGCACGGAGACAGGAGCAGGCGGGGAAGGGGGGACTCAGATATTGCAACGGGTTCCCATAGAGATTAACAACAAAAGTAGAAACAAGAAACCAGGCAAGCCTAGTTCAGCCGGCCCGCAATAGAAAGTGTTGCCATCTCAAGATTCGAACCCGGGTCGCCCATGTGAAAGGCTGTGTCGTTAACCACTATAACATGGAGCTGTACATTTGCTGGGTGTCAGTATAGCCTCTTTGTCTCTATCCTGAGCAAATCCTCTTTTGCCACTGGCCGTTTTAATAGTTTACTGGCCATTCGTGAATGACATTGACACAGTTAAACTGACTAACGGTTCTTACTAAGTTTACCTCCACCACAAATAGCGGCTATGTATTGCGTTTGCCACTGGCTGTTTTAACAGCGTATTAACCAGTAATTAGCTTTACCGGTATCTACTAACTTACTGGAATAGTCATAAGAATTGAGCAATTGCTAGCGAGTCTGCCAAAACTATTTAATTTCATGGCATAAGAACGTATTTTTTTCTTTCATGGCAAAACAACATACTTTTTTCTTTCATTCGTGAATGACATACAATAACTATCAATAAAGGCGACGCTAACTATCTTTTTCATCAAGTGAAAAGAAGAGAGAATCGTGCAATCTACCAGAAATAATTAATAAATGTCGTTGCCCTCAATAGATTCGAACTTAGGTCTTCCACATGAGAGGCACTGTCTTTAACCACTACGCCATGGCATTACACGTTTCAGCAGTCGCTAGACTCCATTGAGGATTGTGTTAAACTGGCTAACGTTTATTATTAAGTTTACCTCCACCATAGCGTCTATGAACTGTATTGCTTTTGCCACTGGCCGTTTTAACAGCTTATTAGCCAGTAATAGGCTTACTAGTATCTACTAACTTCCTAGGAATAATCATAAGAATTGAGCAATTGCTAGCAACACTGAAGATGAACTATTCCATGCTAGAAACAGTCGCAATATAACCATATACAGTTTCAGTTAAGGCTTACTATAACGTAACTACGTTGTTAAGCCAGCAAATGTGTTTGTCTATCCTGACCCAAAACGCATGCACGGATGCGTACTTCGAAAATCCACCAGAAACAGTCGCAATATAACTGTAAACTGTTTTATTTCAGGCTTACTATAATGTAGATACTAACGGTTTTAGCCAGCAAAGTTTTTGTCTATACGGAATAATTCATAATGCGTACTTCTCTTCGCCTGCGAGGAGATATGAACTCGGGACCTATAGGTCACAAGTCCGCTTCTCTAACCACTACGCTATTTAACAAGGGTCTGCTGGTCAGTCAGTCAGTAACAGACATTCGCTCTGCTTAGCTGGCTCCGCTTACGCGGTCTGGCAAAAATATAATACAATTCAATAAAATTAAATAGGAATATATTATTGCAGACACTGCTGACAACTAGGGTGGTGAGTATTTTTTTTTTTGTTGGGTGGCAGCTGGTGGTTGCGGGTGGTGCTGCTTCACAGTTGCCAGTCCGCTCCCACGTGGAGGGACGCGAACCCGCGACTTTCTGCTTCGCAGCACACTAACGCCCGTTCCAACCTTCCAACCTCATAAGCTATACAAAAGGTGCAATAGTTTATGACATCGGCAAAATTTAAAGCTAACATTCTGTTATTCCAAGTGACATCACACACCGTTGTGGAGACTAGGACCAGTATGTCCATTGCTTAAAGGGCACAATCAGTTTAACAGATGTTTAACAGTTTCAGCCTGATTGTTGTTAGAGCACCGGAGAAACACGAACATCCTACTGTACTTTCCATCTTATCAATTTGATTACCATCCACATGCCAGTTGAAATTTGTACACGGCACAGAATAAACACAGAAACATTGTTGTTCTCCTAGACTCAACACCAGAACCAAACCTTTTGATTGACTCTCTTAACCGCTTTCACAGCACCAGAATGTCTCTGGAACACAGATATCCATTAAGTATCACCTCTACCACATCAGGATGTTCTGCTTTGATCTTAGATAGGCCTACTGCAGAATCAAATTCCTCATTACTCAATTGTAAGCTTTGTTCTTGAGATGTTGTGCTCCCTTATAAGTTTGTACAGAGTTGGTCTGGAAATGCAGAGGATGGAAGCAACTTCTGTCAATGTGGTCTTTAATGACAGCACATTTTCCATGTCTTCTTTAGAAATGTAGTTCTGGTGTCCATCCTAGAATAACACAATCGACAGATTTTATTTACAAGGTTACATTAATCTAATACAGAGGACACTTACGACACAATACAGCTTTGATTTGCGGCCATGATGGCATGATTCACTGTAATAACTACAGGTGATTGGGCATTCAAAGTTTTTGAGTTCTGGGTAACCGATCATTCCATTGCCCTCCATTATTTAAGAACTTACTGATCTCAGTGATGTACTGTAGTCGCTGAGCTCGATGAAGTCCTACTGGTACCTATAGTGAAATATTACATACATAACTGAAACCCCTGCTGATAGAAGACTTAATTTCACGTTTGACCCACATTATGATCAAGACCCCCACCCCTTTGCCAAACTATTCTAACTACTATAATGTCTTTAGGCATTAGCCTAGCCAATGGTAGCTAAAACGGCACATGATACTAGCTACAAATTAGCCATCACTACTGATAGCCATGTTAATTAAAACATTTTAACTCATAATTTCAGAACTTATCGAGGGCAATGTTGTAGTGGCTGTTTCGTCATTGTGCTTGGTGTAGTTCAATCCTGAACAGCTGCCCTAATGCCAGGTGCAACCGCTTTTTCAATCACCTGGATTTGCTGTTTTGAGGCAACAACCCGATCTGGCCAATTACCGTAATGGCAGTAATATTCATTAAATTTAACATTTAGATTTATATTTAACATTTCCACTTAACATTTACGTTTAACATTTACATTTAAGATATTATTTCATCATTTTGAGTTACTGCAGAACACTACTCTTGGAAAAGTTATTGCACAAATTTACAATAATTTCTCACTAAATGTTTGAAAAAGTGACAGTTGAAAAGTTTTGTGCATTTTATTTTACATTTGGCAATGCTAAATGTGCAAAAACTGAGCAGGATTACAGAACGTGCAACATTTTACAAACGCCACCCCATATGACCAATAAGGTATATCTGGAGATCGCAAGTCGGGGGCGTTACTTAATATGGGGGTTCCTGAATATTAAATTATGCCCACTGAATATTAAGTTACGCCCCCTGATTTTCACCATTGGTCAGTTTAAATGGGGGTTCCTGAATATTAAGTTACGCCCACTGATGTTCGCCATTGGTCAGTTTGGGGACATCCTGGTGTGACACACGGTTCGATGCTAGGTGTCATGTATGGGAATTACGTCTACGTTGAGTGTGCTAATGGTGGAAGAAGAGTTAACTAACGTTACAACTTTATCCATGTGATTTCATTCAATATCTGTTGTCAAGATATAACACTAGGTTCCAGCGGTTCAAGCATTGAAATAGAAAACAAGTGTTTTTGCTTTGACAACAAGCTCTAGTCTGATTATACTTATACCAATTATATAAAATAAAATGGTATTTTCTGATACCATTTAATTGTATTTTGTTTCAGGATTAAAATTGTTTGATAACATACAACTGAAATATATTAATTTGAAGCCTGAAGTGCCTCTACAAATAGTTTTAAATGTTTTAGTTACAGTCAAGAATGAGACACTGGTGGTTTAGAAAGCTGCTGATTGCAGTTATAATACAGACACATGCATACATACACATGCACAGTCATACTAACTATGCCTGCCATGGTCAGTTTTTCTTTGAGTAACCATGGCTTGGTTATATGTGATACAGTAGAGGGCCATCATTAGGAGGTTGATGGTTGAGAATGCTGCTTATTGCAGTTACAATATAGTTGATCTGAGCTCCACATTTTACAAAGTGAAAAAGGCCTCCCTTTTGCACAAGTTTATACAGGATTACCATTTATGCATTTTCCATAGATTCAACATATTACACACATGTGAACATGCTGTGTAAAGTACATTGTGCAGTGGAACTGTGAGCAACAACTTCAGTGTCAGCTAAATTGTTCTGAAGGTCCTTTGCCGAGACCTGTGGGTTCTGCTGTGTAGATCTGACCAGTTTTCATACAAAATCAATGTAATGGTTTCTCCTTCCTTTGACTTGCGCTGTTCAATTTAACAGCATTGTTCTAGGCAGTTGAAATTGGTAACTGGAAGCGGTGAATTTTATATATGCAGAAAGGTGGCAAGTTTCAATCTGCATCATGTAGAGGTCAGGTCAACATCTGTTTACAGAAATATTAGTTTTTCCGGGGGTGCCTGGAACAAGCACATTTTTAATTCTAGAGTAATGACGTGGTTATGGACTTAAGACATTGTTGGGAGGAATATAAGTGTTACATGTCTTGGAATTGATTATCTGAGGTCTAATTTAACCCTCATCCTAAAATTTGATTCATTAACATAAATTACAAGTATAACAGGTCCAAAAGACCTGAAAGTCAGTTAATGTAGTCCAAAAGCATGAAGTTAATGGCATAACCTAAAAATACAAAATTAAATGATATGTCAGTTAGACAATTAAACATTTAATCACCCGACCAAATATTCAAAACATTACGTTCCAACACTGACAAAACTAAACTGTTTCTTTATGTACTGTGTATTCAGCTTTGTCCAGATTCTGTAGGCTTTGGTTTCATCCTATCATGTTGTATTGCCAGGTGAACACTTCCAAAACACTGTCCAGTTTACTCTTGCTAAACAACTGATGTTTCATGTCTCTTTGTCTCATCAAACTATATTGTGTTTTTTTGTAATTTTTGTTGTGTGGAAACCAGCATTAGCTAATGGTTTAAAGATGGCTAATAGGTGTCCACATCAAGAAAAATAATTAACAGAGAAGCTCAAAATTATCACTAAGTCCTCTTTTGTCTATTTCATCCATGAATGTTTCAGTGTCTTCAAAATTATTAAACAAAAACATGAATGCGGAGAGGGATTCTTGTTCTTTCTCTAGAGTTGAGGCCTCTCTGAGCATCTGCACAGCACCCTGTATTTCCTCATCATTCAGGGGTGAGGACTTGTACCCGGTCTCAGAAGAGGCCCGTGTTGGCATTTACCTAGGCAACAGCATCCCCCAGGTCAACAACGCATCTTGGCAACTGAAATGAAAGATCACCACAATCACATAGAATTAGAGGTGTACAAAGTAAAAGTACTCAACTGGGTTCGGCTGTATTCACCACTTTAGGGAAGTATCTAATTAAGATCTGAGTAACCAGATAAAAGGGAGTTCAAAACTAACCAGTGATCCATAAAATAAGAAGAAAGAGTATAAATTATCAATTAAGGTCATTAGTTAGTTATGAACTCTGTTTAGGTAATTTAGCTCATCCTTCGCAACTTCCCAAAACTGGTGAACACAGCCAAATACTTCTACTTTTTACACCACTGCATAGAAGATGGCCATGGCAAATCATTATTATGTTTACATTTCTAAATAATGACAACATAGTGTATATGAAGCTAAAAAATAAATGGATCTTGCCTGCTTGCATATAGTGACAGGTGCATCATGCATCTTTGGCTAGTTTTAACGTCCCATAATAGATTAGAGCTGGCTAACAAGTAACCTACCTCGTCGCGTAGCTAGCTATCTTTAAACGTAGCTATAAGGGTTGTCGTGTTTTCTGTGTTCTGTCAATGACAAGCTAATCGAATCTCAGATTCAAAGAATTTAGTAGATGACCGATCTTAGTGTACACGTTTACTATGCCTAAATATATAGCTAGAGGTTGTTATATGGAAGCACTTACTGAAATCTTCATCATTGACCCTGTAATTATTCCTTCATAAACACATTCACTACATCAAAAACACCACACCAATGGAAACCGTCAATGGGCGTAACTTAATATTAAGGAACCCCCATATTAAGTTATGCCCCCTACTTGCAGTCTGCAGATATACCCTCCTCCATATGACTGCAATGTGCAGTTTGGGGCGATTATCAATGTGGGCGGAGTCAAACGTTTGACCCCACCCACACTGGACCCTGCCCATCGTTTTTTTTGTTCATTTGAGGTTTGACAGTCACACACTGAATACAAACACACACATTTGTGCATGGCACATGTTGAATACAAACATAGTTCATTTTTGATTATAGTTAGAAATATTACATTAAGTGATACCTGTCATGTAACCTCTCGAGCGAAGGTTATGCTCTGCTCCACCACTCCACGACTCATCGCTCAGCTCATTACCACATTCGCTCACAGGAAAAATAACTGCTACTCCAAATTAGCTCTATTAATTTTGTTTAGTCATAATTCAAACAAAAACTGTCAATTTGTGATTATGAATGTTGAGTATTCTTCTTCATATAACCAAGCCATACAATATTTTATGGCTTTCATGTTGTTTTTTAACAACATAAAAGGATGACGATACAAATTAATCATTATTTAAAATAGTCTACAGATCTGTCTATTAGTCTTTTAGCCAAAATGTGTACACCCAAACAAGTACCACTATATTATTCGCTTATTATTAATTGTATACGACAACGAAATAGTAAAGCATTTCTGATACACTATCGGCTGGCAAGAAAATCAGATACTCATCATTTTTAAACAACATTTTGCCTATAGAATGTATAAAATAAAATAGTACATTTACTTGCTTTGAATTCAATTAAATTGAAACAAAAAAAGCTGTATCAGCACGGATCCAAAAAGGAACAATGGGCTACATGTCAAGAAATTGCAAATCGCATGCTTTCAAATATTAAGCGCTCAGCATTTAACTAGCATATATATTGGCTGTAAAAACAAAACTCAGAAACTGACATGAAATTAAATAAAAAACGTTTTGCTAAATGTCTATCTATTGTAACTTGGAAAACACTTAAAAAGACGAGTTTGGCCAGAGTGTGTGGCTTCTGGATGATGTTATGGTGCATGATGTATTTCTTATCATTTCTGTACTTCTCTACCATTGCAACCACTGCTCCTTCTGTGTCCAGCGAGGACCGTTGCAGCTGTGTAAAGTACAAGCGGTCGAGTTTGTCTAAACTGTAAAAAAGTGTAAAAAAAACGGTAATTTTCTGGCAGCTGGGGTGCCGGAAAAATACTGTTAAAAACACTGTTATATACTGTTAAAAACAGATTTATGTTGTAAAACTACATAGCGCAAAATTACATTATTAATCTGTAGAAATACGGAAATGTACTTTACTTCAAATAAAGTATATTGATGTAATTTCACAACAAGAACCCATTTTCTCCCCCAAATTCTCCCTTTTGTTGCTGTCATCAATAACTTTTAAAAATGTTTGTTCTTCAAGTTTATTGCATTTATACATCAGCTATTTGTATTTTGATGACTCACGTCTCACCAAATTCTACCAGACACATGTTGGCAGAAATATGTAAGAGTCAGTGCTCCCTAAGCAATTCATATAAAGCAGCAAATCATACCAAATAGAATCGTCTTCTTTTCTATGGTGGGCACACAAACACGACCATAATCCCCAAAAAACATTCCAAAGGGTAACACTGTACATAAAGACAAGATGGCAAAAAAACCCAAAGCTCTGTCACCTTCATGGTTTTTTTGTAAACTGCTAATCAAAGTCTGTGGAAAATGAGATAATTCTTGTGTTTCCTGATAACAGACTTTTCCAGTTATTTTCCAGGACAAATGTTAAATGAAGGTTTTAATGTGTAATTTAAAACAGAATTTTACTGTCATTCTGAAATACGGAGAATTACATGCAACATTTGAAGTAAATTAACTTAAAATAACATTTATTTTTTACAGTGTACCTGATCATCCCTTATCACCCACTCGGTTTTAAATCTACGATCCAACACAGCACCTGTGACAAGATGCTTATCTTAAAAGTACCGCATGTAATGAGTGGAAACATTCTCTTATAGTGTAGTTTTTCAATAATATTATAGCTTATTAACAGATAACACAACTACTACCACATTTAATGTGTGTATGTGTATTATTTATATAATACACATTCACACATTATATATATATGTAATACACATACCCCCAATACAGTGAAACTAAAATGTGCAGTTTCACTGTATTGGGGGGGTCCGGTGGGGTCCGAAAACCAGTCAGTATCTAGTGTGACCACCATTTGCCTCACGCAGTGCAACACATCTCCTTCGCATAGAGTTGATCCGGTTGCTGATTGTGGCCTGTAGAATGTTGGTCCAATGGCTGTGCGAAGTTGCTGGATATTGGCAGGACCTGGAACACGCTGTCGTATACGCTGATCCAGAGCATCCCAAACATGCTCAATGGGTGACATGTCCGGTGAGTATGCTGGCCATGCAAGAACTGGGATGTTTTCAGCTTCCAGGAATTGTGTACAGATCCTTGCAACATGGGGCCATGCATTATGATGGTCGTGGATGAATGGCACAACAATGGGCCTCAGGATCTCGTCACGGTATCTCTGTGCATTCAAAATGCCATCAATAAAATGCACCTGTGTTCGTTGTCCATAACACACGCCTGCCCATACCATAACCACACCACCACCATGGGCCACTCAATCCACAACGTTGACATCAGCAAACCGCTCACCCACACGACGCCATACACGCTGTCTGCCATCTGCCCTGTACAGTGAAAACCGGGATTCATCCGTGAAGAGAACACCTCTCCAAAGTGCCAGACGCCATTGAATGGGAGCATTTGCCCACTCAAGTCAGTTA
>JACXGI010009733.1:0-29593 GCA_016801175.1 Esox masquinongy | reverse complement strand
CACGTCTGGCACTGCAGGATTTGAGTCCCTGGCGGCGTAGTGTGTTACTGATGGTAGCCTTTGTTACTTTGGTCCCAGCTCTCTGCAGGTCATTCACTAGGTCCCCCCGTGTGGTTCTGGGATTTTTGCTCACCGTTCTTGTGATCATTTTGACCCCACGGGGTGAGATCTTGCGTGGAGCCCCGGATCGAGGGAGATTGTCAGTGGTCTTGTATGTCTTCCATTTTCTTATAATTGCTCCCACAGTTGATTTCTTCACACCAAGCTGCTTACCTATTGCAGATTCAGTCTTCCCAGCCTGGTGCAGGTCTACAATTTTGTTTCTGGTGTCCTTTGACAGCTCTTTGGTCTTGGTTGTGGACAAGTGTCTTTTAAACTGATAACAAGTTCAAACAGGTGCCATTAATACAGGTAACGAGTGGAGGACATAGGAGCCTCTTAAAAAAGAAGTTACAGGTCTGTGAGAGCCAGAAATCTTGCTTGTTTGTAGGTGACCAAATATTTATTTTACCGAGGAATTTACCAATAAATTAATTAAAAAGCCTACAATGTGATTCTCTGGATTTTTTTTTCTCATTTTGAACACTTAGTTGAAGTGTTCCTATGATGAAAATTACAGGCCTCTCTCATCTTTTTAAGTGGGAGAACTTGCACAATTGGTGGCTGACTAAATACTTTTTTGCCTCACTGTACACAACTAAATGGTGATTGGGAACAGGTGCGTCCTCTGGGAGCGCTGCTGCCATCAATCTCCAGTTGGTGGGTAGTACGCCGGGCGAGGTAGAGCGTCGGAGAGGAGGGAGAGCTGTACTTTACAGTACCCACCCCAGGCGTGGCTCCAGACGTCACCACCCGCCGGTGCCCCCGGTGACCCGAAGGTCGAGGAGCATGCTGGTCCGGACGGCGAGCGTGGAAGTCTAATGTCAGGGAGGGGTCACAGATGTCCACCACCTGGACCCAGCTGCGTTCCTCAGGGTTGTAACCCGCCCAGTCCACCAGGTACTGGACCAGGCCCCGCCACAGCCGGGAGTCCAGGATCGACTCCACCCGATACGCCGGACCCCCAGCCACCTCCACTGAGGGTGGAGGCACCCCTGCAGAACCGGATTCCCTCCAGCATACCAGGAACCACCAACCTGAGCAGAGAGACATGGAAGGTGAGTGAGATGTATGCAGGGGTAAGCTGCAGGGTGTAGGAAACATAATTTACCTTTCGAAGGACACGAAACGGCCCCACATACTGGGGCCCAAGCTTACGGTAGGGCAGACGGAGGGGAACCACACCTTGTCCCCCGGGCGGTACTCAGGAGTGTCCCTCCGCCGCCTGTCTGCCTGCTCCTTCTGTCATACTGCCTCCTGCAGGCAGACGTGGGCAGTGGACCAGACCTTATCAGACTTCCTGAACCATTCCTCCACGGCCTGGATGTTGCTAGAGCTCCCCAGCCAGGGGCACAGCGGGGGCTGGAAACCGAGCACCACCTGGAAGGTGGTCAGACCTGTGAAGGAATGGCGCAGGGAGTTTTGAGCGTACTCCACCCAGGGGAGAAAGCCGGTCCACTCACCTGGCCCGTCCATGCAGTAGGACCGGAGGAACCTTCCCAGTTCTTGATTGGTACGCTCCGCCTGCCCATTGGCCTGTGGATGATACCCGGATGTGAGGCTGACTGCAACCCCCAGCCTGGACTTGAAGGCTTTCCAGACCCGAGATGTAAATTGGGGGCTGTGGTCAGTCACGATGTCCTCCGGAAGTCCATCAGCTGGAAAAACTTCTGAAACAGCACCTCAGCGGCCTGGAGAGCAGAGGGGAGGCCGGGTAGCGGAATGAACCTGACTATTTTGGAGTACCTATCCACAACCACGGCGATGGCCATTTTCCCCTCTGCTGGTGGTAAGTGAGTGAGGTAGTCCACTGCCAGATGTGACCAGGGCTGCTGAGGCACTGGGAGAGGATGTAGTTTCCCAATCTGCGCTGTTTGCTGTGCCTTAGACTGTGGAGAAACGGTGCACGACAGAACGTAGTGCCACACAGTCCTCCCCATACCAGGCCACCAATACTTCTCTCTGAGCGCTTCCAGGGTCCGACTGATGCCCGGATGGCCTGTAGCTGGCATGGTGTGCACCCAGGTCACCAGCCAACCCCGCACTCTCCGGGGCACGTACATCTTATCGGGGCGGGCACGTTGCTGGTGTGGGGTCCTGTCTCCCTGCCTTCCGAATGTCCGTATCAATGTCCCAAGAGACAGGACCCACGATAGTATGGGTGTGGCCGGTAGTATGGGTGTGTCCCTGGGGAGTTCGGCCTCCCAGTCGTGTCCAGGTCGTTATGTCAGGGTGAACTGGAAATGCTTGAAGAAGAGCGTCCACCAGGCCTGGCGGGGGTTGAGGCGCCGCACTGCCCTGACGTACTCAAGGTTCCGGTGGTCAGTCTGGACAGTGAACGGCTCCCGGACGCCCTCTTGCCAGTGTCTCCACTCCTCCAAGGCCAACTTCACCGCCAGTAGTTCCCGGTCACCCACTTTGTAATTCCTCTCCGCAGCAGACAGTTTTTTGGAATAATAGGTGCATCGGTGTAGCCAGAAGGGTTTCCATGCTGCTGGGAGAGGACCGCCCCCACCCCAACCTCAGACGCATCTACCTCGACCGTGAAGGGCTTGAGGGTGTCAGGGTGTTTGAGGAGAGGAGCGGTGGTGAACCTGCCCTTCAGGTCGAGAAACGCCTTCTCTGCATCTGCAGTCTAACGGAGCCATTGTGGTTGGCCTTTCAACAATGTGTGATGGTGCTGAAGTCCCGGATTAACCGGTGGTAGAAGTTGGCGGACCCGATGAAGCTCTGGAGTTCCTTGATGTTCTTCGGGACTCACTGCCTCCACCTTCAGCTCTTCCATCCGCACGCCTGCTGGAGCAATGTGGTATCCTAGGAAGGAGACGTTAGGGGTGGGGAACACACACTTTTCCCCTTTAGCATGAAGGTGGTGGTTTTGGAGACGTTGCACAACAGTATGGACGTGAGCCACGTGTTCCGGGTATTATGGGAGTAACTCAAGATGTCATCGATGTAAACCACTACGTACCTGCACAACATATCCCAGAACACCTCATTTGGAAATGCCTGGAACACAGCAGGCGCGTTGGCTAAGCCATACGGCCTTCCAAGATATTCGTAGTAGCCGGATACCGTGCTGAACGGAGTCTCCCATTCATCTTCATCCCAGATACGCACAAGGTTGTATGCGCTCCAGAGGTCGAGCTTAGTGAAGACGCGCACGCCCCTCAGCTGCTCTATTGCCGAAGGGACGAGGGGCATCGGGTAGCAGTACCTCACGGTGATGGCGTTCAGTCCACAATAGTCTATACACAGCCACAGCCCCCCGTCCTTCTTTTTGATGAAGCAGAAACTGTCTGAAGCAGGGGAGGGGGAGTGGCGGATGTGCCCTTGCTCCAGCATCTCCTTGATGTACATTTCCATTGCTTCATTTTCGGCCATAGAGAGTGTAGATCCTGTTCCTGGGGGACGCCGTCTCTGGCAAGAGGTCAATGGCACAGTCCCAGGAGCGGTGGGAAGGGAGACACCTGGCTTTGTCGCTGGAGAACACCCTGCTCAAACTCAGACGGAATGTTGGCTGGGAGGGCATCCTCAGGGCTCTCCACAGACGTAACTCCACACATGATGGTCAGACAGGCTTTCCGGCACCTCATTGACTATCTCAGGATCTTCCGCTTGCTCCATGCGATGGTAGGGTCGTGCTGTTGGAGCCATGGAAGACCCAGAATGACGGGGTGTATGGATGATGACATCACCAGCAACTCCAGTCTCTCCCAATAGCAGCCGTTGATGGTGAGTGTGATAGGGTGAGTAACGTGGGTTATGGAGCCAGACCCCACTGGACGACCGTCTAAAGCTTGAATGGGCATCGAGGACCTCAAATGGCACAACAGCAACCGTAGCGCAGTGACCAGGGACTGATCTATGAAGCTCCCCGCAGCCCGTAAGCCAATCACTGCTGTAGAGGTGTGAGAGGGAAAACCACCAGACAGCACAATTGGACAACAGAAAGGGCTGGCAATATTGCATAAGCGCAAGGCACCTACTGTGCCCAACTGTACTGCTTGGGTACTCACCGTCTTTCTGATCCGCGTCTCGGCCAAGGCCCTAGAAAAAGCCCGGTCTCCAAAGCTCCATAGCTAGGACTGGGGGATGATGAGGTGACCAGCTGTAGCAGAGCGAAGTGACAGAGAGGGTTGGTATTGGGGAACAAGGGCTGATGGAGGGCTTTATAGGTGAGCAGAAGAATGTTGTAATCAATGTGCTGAGGGACGGGGAGCCAGTGGAGTTCTCGGAGGCTAGGGGTGATGTGCTTCCAGGACTTGGTGTGGGTGAGAAGTCTGGCTGCTGAGTTTTGGACCATTTGTAGCTTATGGAGAGATGAAAAGTTGATACCAGAAAGAAGAGAGTCGTAATAGTCTAGGTGGGAGGAGATGAATGAATGTATGAATGAATGCTAAGGTTTCATCAGCAGTACGGGAGAAGGAAGCCTTTAGCTTGGCAATATTGCGGAGGTGAAAGAATGAGGATTTGACTGTCTGTTTTATGTGTTGTTCAAAGCTGAGGGAGCAGTCAAGGATAACGCCTAGTTTGTGTGCATGAGGGGGAGAGACAACGGTGTTGTCAATGTTGTGAAGGTGCCAGTTGATGGTGGCAATATTGCATTAAGGAGCAATATTGCCACCAGAGCAATATTGCCACCATGTATTTCGAGGCTATGAGATGTAGTTCCTTTTTATCACTGTTGAAAAGCTTGAGTTTTGCTGCATCCATGTTTTTATAGTTGACAGGCAGGATTCGATATGGACCAGAGGTGGGTTGGTAAGACATTAGTTGCTAAGGTAAATCTGAGTGACGTTGGCATAGCAGGGAAAGTCGAGTTTGAAGTGACGGAGGATCTGCCAAATTCTGCTGATCTAACGATGATGTGTTACATTGTAAGTGTATTGCTCATTTCACAATTAACTCTTTCCTTTACTTGGCCTAAACAGGTGCGTCTTCAATTGTAATCAACGTTTTATGTTCTCCTCATTCAGCAAGGCAAGCCTCCTCTCCCTCACTTCATCACGTCCCTGTTTTCCCTCATCACGGATCCTATTTAAGTTCCTGATTCTCCATTGTATCCTGTCGGTCTTTGTTTTGGTTTACCCCAGACGTTACGTTGTTCTGTTTGTTTCTGTCATTTTATTTTGGTTTTGTCATGTTTTGGTTTCTTTATTAAATGTCCTCTGTTCTCCCTGTGCCTGTGTCCTGCATCATCCTTCAGAATGACAGATGTTATTCTCTTAGGGAGGGATCGGATATTTGCCATGATGAAACACGGAGGGAAATGGAGTTAATAAAAAAATGTAAACCCTCCCCAAGTCTGAAAGTAAAAAAGCATGAAACTTCCCCCATTTCGGTTGAGCCATTTTTCTGCCTACAGGCTGCAGTCAGACTGTTGAGACAACAGGCAGGATTGATGTGCAACATACATTTGTCAGAGCATAAAGTAAACAACTAAACCAATCACAAAGTTGTCTGGGCTATCTTTTACGTTAGATGCATTGCCATATTTCAAAGACTTGTTGATGGCTAGCTTGTGAGCTTGAAAGCATAATCGTGCTAACTTGCTAGCGCTTGCTACGTGACGGTAGACCACTGGCAGGGAAACAATAGTATACACGGTTTGACCAGCTTGTACAAGGCTAAACCTAGCTGAAAGGCAATGTAATTGTTTCTTCTGAGCAATAGTCGCTTATGCATTAGGTTTTGTCAAACAATCCACAGTGCATGTTATTTTTTCTACATCTTTTGCAGAGAACACAATAAATATGAGCAGCACATGGAATCAAGGAGTGTCTGCTCAGACACATTACTTAGCTGGCTAATGTTAGTTTATCGTCTCAACCCAAATACTTTTTAGTCAGGGACGTCACTAGAAATTAATGGATGGGGGGGCTAAGCCTCGTTTTGGGGGGGTCTGGGCATACTCCCCAAAACATTTTTTCATCATGTATTTTTAGAGTAGTCTGTAAAATCTATCAAAATAAGGTTCTTTTTGGTCAAGGTTGGCTAAAAGTATACTGTCTCATTTTGTTAGACACTGATCTAATATGACTTCAATTCTATCCAAGTAAAGAAATTAACACCAGCAAAAGGCACAAAAACGGCTGTCTCCGTCATATCATTGGTATATAGTTTTATTTCTAGCAATATAACAATCTAGCAGTATCTTACACATAGCTTTTCTTGACTAACTAGCTGACATTGAGTTATCTAACGTTACCTTACTTGTCCATTAGAAAGGTGGCCAAATCTGCATCACTGTTCATATATTTTTCCAAATTCAGCTGTTGCTATGTAATGCCAAAACATTATTAATTTTGGAATCTCCTCTGCTGACGGGCATCGCGTCATCAGAAATAATTGAGGCATGCTTTTGTCTGCTCAGTGTACCTGCACCCAAAGCCTGTCACTGGCTGTTCTTCCGCATACCTTCTTGTAAGTACGAGCATTCCGACCTTCTATGTTCTACTTTCAACCATGACAGTGGGGATACTGTCAGTCTCAACCCTGCCAGAGACTCTTTTTTAATGTTAATTGATATCTAAGGGTTATTATCTGATATTTTATGATGGAAAATGCTGCAAAAGGCACCTTTAAGCTTAGTGTGCAGGCTTTTGTTAAACATAAAAGAAAGTAGAATAAAGAATCTTCCTTTTTATATCCTATTCTGGTTCTTTAGATTCTTTATGGATTTAAACATTCTAAATGATACACCAGGCCTAGCAGTACACAAACTAATCCAAAATAGACTATAGGTGGGCTCACCCTGCACCTTAGCCTAGGGCTAAGAGCCTCCTAAGCCCAGAGCTAATTAAGTGTTCATACTTGCATATTTTGAAGTGGGCTAGCACCACCCTTAGCCTAAGGATAGCTGGCTCTGCTCTGGAGTAGGGTTAGCACCGACTTTTCAGGGCTAGCCACAGAAACACAGTGACAAAATAACCAGTGTGAAACGGAGTCAAGAACAAAACCATAGAACGCTAATTGTCCAATCACAAAACTTGCCCTTTCACTTAATTTACATACGCTCTTGACGTGCACTGTTACCAACCGCTACAATGTATTTCTGTTTCGGTCCTTTCACTCTGCAGTGTTTTGTCGTTTCATTATACCTGCTAAATCTTAGTGAAGTAGTTATTGCAGCTTGCTTTGAATGGAAATCTAGCGAATATGTCAAAAGAATGTTGAAGGTTGACTAGTCATGTTCTCTGACTCGTGTTCATATTTTCACTTTGCTGTTTTTCTCTTTCTTTGCGTAGTTTTAACGAAGTTGTCAAAGCAAATATCAACATTGTGGGCATCTTGATCAACCGATGAAATGAAGTTGTTAATTGAATCATGGTTGGGTAACATTGATCACTTGTCAGTGATGTACTTGTAACATTACTCATATACGTAACATTAGTAGCTTCCCGGCAATACACCTGGTGCAGTAAAGACTTCTCAAAACAGTCACGGATAGATTTTTGGTTGGTGTCGCATTGCCTGGCTCGTGATGTTATGTCGGTCTCTATTATTGCTTCCCCCTTTCCAGACCATAAAGCTATATGCATCTCTGTTTCGCTTATATCTAACTCTGTTCCAGCTCTTTTGAAAGCCTCTTTCTGGAAACTCAACAACTCATTACTTTCATTAGTAGAAGTGCCAGACAAAATCAAGGGTTTAATCAAAGCATACCTGTCTAAAGCTACTACTCAGAATTCCTTTGGCTGTAATTGGGAACTTTTTAAATTTGAAGTGGGAACATTTCTTTGTACATTTGGAAGTGATCTTGCTAAGAATAGAAGGGCTAAAGAAGAGGATGTTATTAGTCAATTGTCAGATTTTTCCCAGCAAAAAAATCGAACCGACAGTGAAATTACTGAATTCTTAAAATTACAGTGTAAACTAGATGAGATACACACTCATAAAGCAGAAGGAACCTTTATTCGTTCTAGAAAGAAATGGATAGAGGTGGGTGAACAGAATTCGTCTTACTTTTTTAGGCTAGAAAAACACAATGTTGTTAATTCCTCTGTAGAAACAACAACAAATTGATAATAAGATCGTTAATGACCCTAGAGAGGTTGCTTCCTTCTGTTCTAACTTTTACAGTAACCTTTACAAATCTGAATTCTCGGAAGAAGAGGCCACCTCTTTTCTGGACTCTGTCACTCTATGTAAAGGACTATCTGATGATGACAGGGATTTTTGTGACTATAACATTTCGGTGTCAGAACTTGTAATAGTAATATGAAATCTGAAAAACAACAAGTTGCAAGGTAATGTTGGCCTGACTGCCAAATTTTATAAGACGTTTGCTGAAGAATTATCCCCCTTCCTGGTTAATGTATTCACAGAAAGTATCCAAAAAGGAACTTTCCCTCACACTATGACTCAGGAAATAATTGCGCTGATTCCTAAGCCTAAAAGACTTACTGTTTTTAGACAACTAGCACCCTATTACTCTCTTTAATAACTTTTATAAAATTATTGCCCTCTTATTTGCACTAAGATTGAAATGTGTGTTAGACTCTATCATAGACAAAATCAGTCGGGGTCTATGCGATTCGTCATATCTCCAACAATATTTGACTGGTTTTAGATCTATTAGACTATAATGATCTTGTTGATGGTGATGGCTTTATTTTTTTTCTAGATTTTTATAAGGCATTTGATTCTGTAGAGCATGGCTTTATATTGAAAGCTCTGTCAAAAATAGGTTTTGGCCAGTACTTCTGCAAGTTTGCTTAGACACTCTATGAAAACAGCTCTAGCTCTATTAAGTTAAAATATGGTACTTCTCCTAGACTCACCCTTTCTCGGGAGATTCATCAAGGATGCCCAGTCTCACCCTACCTCTTTTTAACTGCTGCCCAATTTCTTGCCTCTTCCATTTCCAATAGTGAATTACTAGGGGTTGTTGTTGGCTGATGACACTGCCCTTTTTCTTAATGATGCATCTTACGTGCACTTTGCTCAGACTCTACTAGACTAGAGGTTTGCCAAGGCTTCTGGCCTCCACCTGAATCTGAATAAGTGTGAGTTAATGGCCATTAAAAGTACGCCTATTCTTTCGATCTGGAATATTCCTGAGCATGTGACTTACCTAGATGTTGTTGTTACAAAAGAGGATTCTGCGAGATGTTCCATAAATTTTGTGGCTTTAATAGAAAAGAAAAAAAAGAAATTAAATATCTGGCTCCAAAGAGACCTTTCTTTTAGAGGAAGATGTCTCCTTCCAAAAGCTGAAGGCTCACTTGCCATTTCCCTATTGACATCTGTTGACATGGCAACTGCAAAAATAATTGACAAGTTATTATTTAACTTTTTCTGGAGAAATAAAACTCACTATATATATATATATATATATATATATATATATATATATATATATATATATATAAAAGACAGTTATTATGAATAGTGATACTTGTGGTGGGTTAAAGTTTTTAGATTTTCCTACTTTGAATTTCACTTTTAAAATTAATTGGATAAGACAATGCATGGACAACCCTAACTCATTATGGAATTTTATTTCAACTTCTATCTTCTCCAGATTAGGTGGCCTGAAGTTTCTTCTACAGTGTAACTATAATATTGTTAAACTCCCCGTCAAATTGTCGAATTTCCATAAACAATCCTTATAGAGTGGGCTCTATTATTCAAGCATAGCTTCTCCCCTCATTCATACTTCATCTGGAATAACAGGGATATACTCTAAAGAAACCAATCATTATTCTTTGAAAATTGGTACAAAAAAAATATTATTGTAGTTGCCCAACTGCTTAATGCAGAAGGTCTTCTGCTTAGCTACCCTGAATTCTTGTCTAAGTTTCAGTTTCCTGTTTCTCCAAAAGAATATGCAATTGTACTTAATGCCATTCCTTCGAGTGCTTTGATGTTATTAAAAGGTACTCCGCTACCGTTCCCTGTTATCTCATCTTTAGATCTTTTTGATACAGCAATTGGTAGCCTCTACTTCTCTAATTGTCACCAAAAGAAAAATATCTATATTAGGAAATTATTACAGAAAGACATTGTGACTGTACCATATGTAAAATTTTATTGGGATGGGTTTGTTCTATCCTGTTAAATGTTTTTTTCAAAAGCTTAAAGATTATATTGACACTGATCGCTTTTTTGTGAAGGGAGTCCAGTAAATGTTCTGCACTTATTTTGGCACTATACCCACACCCAAAGGTTTGGGACTGACATCTTAGATTTTGTGTGTACCCACATTGTAGAGGATTTTGCTTTCTCCTTAAAAAATGTAATTTTTGGTTTAAGGGATTATGAAAAGGAACTAGAAAATCACTTTTTTTATTGTAAATCTAATTTTCCTACTTGCCAAATTTCACATACACAAATGTAAATTTAGGAACTCCAAACCGATCTTTTATGGATTCAGTGTTGAATTGGATCATTATTTGCAAATGATTGGGTATTCAAAAAATGCAAATGGTATGAAATCTATTGACTTATTCTCCTCTGTGGTTTCTGTTTGACATGCTTTGTATTATACTCCTTTGCTGTTGTTTTCTGTAACATTTACCCCTGGCCCCTGTGTTTTGTGTATTATTTTTCTTTGTTTTACCTAATGTTGACTTGATTTCATATGGCTGTTTGTATTTTGAATGTTGAGATTTGTTATTGAATTGCATTTGACGTAATAAAAAAAAAATAATAATAAATGGGTCACGCAAAAAATAAATAAATAAAATATTTGTAGCTTGTCATAGATAGATAGAATGTAAAATAATCTAGTGCCCGGGGCTAAGAAGGATGCAGTGTGAAAAGGCCAAATGTTCATTTTATGAGCTGGTCATGGGAGGAAACTATATCAAAACTTTAATCAAGTACATTTCGAAATTGAGATGACACTATCTTAAGTTGGCTAATACAGTTGTTTGTCTACTGTTTTGTGTATCACATTGGTTAGGTTCTGCATTTTTATCAGCAGCAATTTTCTTAGGCTTATTCATTATCTTAAGACCACCAAATTATTTCGGGGAACCATAAGCTACAGTAACTTCTATTACTATATTTTACAATGTGCTTAGACTAGTCTTCAAATCAGGAGTCATGCTGAATTCTATTGTTTGCCTGTAAATATTTAATAATAACATTTTGCATGTATCTGATGAGCAGTGACCAGTGAATGTGAGCAGAGCTGTATGGTCTGGGATAACTTGCTGACAGAACAGTTCTTGTGCATAGCTCTGGGCACTCAACATTCTTTTTCCTTCTCCTCAAAAACTCACCTAATTCTCATAGGACAATAGCTGCTTCTTTATATCACATCATTGTTTTGTCAAAAACAATAATTTAACAAAAATATACTTTTGTGATAGACAAAAATTCATTTTTGAATCTCGAAGGAACAGAAGAAGAGTCACAACGCCATGCAGAACTTGTACATCGGGTCATTGACTTTATTGTAAATGAATACTATAGGAAGGTGGCCACACCCTTTGCTGGTCTTCATGCTGCTTTCCAAAAACAATAACATTTGTCAGTTTCAACATTTGATATGTTGTCTTTGTACTATTTTCAAATAAATACAGGGATAAATGATCTGCACATCATTACATTTTGTTTTTATTTGAATTTTATGCAGCGTCCCAACTTTTTTGCAATCAGGGTTGTCATTTATAAGATGCTTTTCATTACCTTGAAACACAAACACATTGTTGCTCACCTGCAAATCCAAAAAATTCCAGGAGGACATGAGTTTGATGCCCTCTCACCTCATTGCTATATCAAGGTCTAATTATTGATCATGCATATTGAGCACCTGACCTAAGACCCCAGGGCTACCTGTACATTGCCTGACCATATCCCGCCTAGTACACATGAATACCTCTGCATTACAGTATGTGTATATCCCACTTATGGCAAAAAAACATATTGCACAATATTAATCATTAGATCTATAAAATAAAACAACACAATTTAAAGGGGTTGGCTAACTTTCCAACAGGGTCCCACACTTATACAGTGGATATAAAAAGTCTACACACCCCTGTGAAAATGCCAGGTTTTTGTGATGTAAAAGAATGAGACAAAGATAAATCATGTCAGAAATTTTTCCACTTTTAATGTGACCTATAATGTGAACAATTCAATTGAAAAACAAACTGCAATCTTCGAGGGGGAAAAATGAAAAATAAAAACCTTACAATAACCTGGTTGCATAAGTGTGCACACCCTCTTATAACTGGGGATGTGGCTGTGTTCAGAATTAACCAATCACATTCAAACTCATGTTACATAGAAGTCACTACACACCTGCCATCATTTAAAGTGACTCTGATTAATCACAAATAAAGTTCAGCTGTTCTAGTAGGATTTTCCTGACATTTTCTTAGTTGCATCTCAGAGCAAAAGCCATGGTCCCCAGAGAGCTTCCAAAGCATCACAGGGATCTCATTGTTGAAAGATATCAGTCAGGAGAAGTGTACAAAATAATTTCCAAAGCATTAGATATACCATGGAACACAGTGAAGACAGTCATCATCAAGTGGAGAAAATATGGCACAACAGAGACATTACCATGAACTGGACGTCCCTCCAAAATTGATGAAAAGACAAGAAGAAAACTGTTCAGGGACGCTTCCAAGAGGCCTACAGCAACATTAAAGGAACTGCAGGAATTTCTGGCAAGTACTGGCTGTGTGCTACATGTGACAACAATCTCCCGTATTCTACATATGAATGGGCTATGGGGTAGGGTGACAAGACGGAAGCCTTTTCTTACAAAGAAAAACATCCAAGCCCGGCTGAAGTTTGCAAAAACAAACATCAAGTCCCCCAAAAGCACGTGGGAAAATGTGTTATGGTCTGATGAAACCAAGGTTGTACTTTTTGGCCATAATTCCAAAAGGTATGTTTGGCGCAAAAACAACACTGCACATCACCCAAAGAACACCATACCCACAGTGAAGCATGGTGGTGGCAGAATCATGCTTTGGGGCTGTTTTTCTTCAGCTGTAACCGGGGCCTTAGTCAGGGTGGAGGGAATAATGAACAGTTGCAAATACCAGGCTATTTTGGCACAAAACCTTCAGGCGTCCGTTAGAAAGCTGAAGATGAAGAGGGAGTTCACCTTTCAACATGACAATGACCCAAAGCACACATCCAAATCCACAAAAGCATGGCTTTACCGGGAGAATATTAACGTTTTGGAAAGGCCCAGCCAGAGCCCAGACCTGAATCCAATTGAACATTTGTGGGGTGATCTGAAGAGGGCTGTGCACAGGAGATGTCCTCGCAATCTGACAGATTTGGAGCGCTTTTGCAAAGAAGAGTGGGCAAATATTGCCACGTCAAGATGCGCCATGCTAATAGACTCCTACCCAAAAACACTGAGTGCTGTAATAAAATCAAAATGTGCTTCAACAAAGTATTAGTTTAAGGGTGTGCATACTTATGCAACCAGGTTATTGTGAGTTTTTTATTTTTCCCCCTCAAAGATTTCAGTTAGTTTTTCAATTGAATTGTTCACGTTATATGTCACATTAAAGGTGGAAAAAATTTCTGACATGATTTATCTTTGTCTCATTCTTTTACATCACAAGAACCTGGCATTTTAACAGGGGTGTGTAGACTTTTTATATCCACTGTATATAATCACAAAAGGGTTTTCTAATGAACATTTAGCCTTTTGAAATTATAAACTTAGGTTTGAAAACACAACGTGCCATTGGAACACAGGAGTAATGGTTGCTGATAATGGGCCTCTCTTACACCTATGTAGATATTCCATTGAAAATCAGCCGTTTTCAGCTGCAGTAGTCATTTACAACTATGCTGTCTACACTGTATTTCTGATCAATTTTATGTTATTTTAATTTCTTTCAAATACAAGGACATTTCTAAGTGACCCCAGACATTTGAACGGTAGTGTACGTTTTAATATTTCCACTTTTATTGGATCAGTTTTTTGTACCGTGGGTGGCCTGTAGTATAGGCTACATTTGCAGACATATTGTTGAGCAGTAGAGTTTGTCATTGAGACCAAATGCGTTCAATCAAATTTTTAATCTACATTTTGAATGGAGAGGGTATTGTTTTTCCCCCCAAACATATTTTGCTTGGGGAGGGTCAACCACTTTCATATTTTCAGGGGACTTTATCCTTCGGATACCCCACGTCAGAAAAAACAGTCAGTCCCTTACTGATAGTTAAAAAACATTTTAACTCTCAGATATCCTGCATTTAACATATGTTTTTTTTTTTTTTTACCTGGGTTCTATAATGCTGGTTCACAGTACCAAATGTAGTTTTATTGATAGCTTTGCTTGCATGTCGGTTGAGCCACTTTTCTGCCTACAGGCTGCAGTCAGACTGCTGAGACAACAGACAGGATTGATGTGCAACATGCATTTGTCAGATCATAAAGTAAACAACTAAACCAATCACAAAGTTGTCTGGGCTATCTATTACGTTAGATGCATTGCCATATTTCAAAGACTTGTTGATGGCTAGCTTGTGAGCTTGAAAGCATAATCGTGCTAACTTGCTAGCGCTTGCTACGTGACGGTAGACCACTGACGGGGAAACAACAGTATACAGTTAAACCCTAAACTATTCATACCCATGCCCAATTTTGAGCTATAGTAAATTTTCATTTGACCAATAGGTTTCTTCTGGCTGGAAATGACATAAACAAGTGACAAAACACGGTAAGACATTGTGCTGGAGACACAAATGAAATTGTACACCAGGCCTAGCGGTTCACAAACTAATCCAAAATAGACTCTCTGTTTATTTTTCAGCTGGTCACAGGAGGAAAACGTATTTCACAACTTTAATCAAGTACATTTCAAAATTGAGATGATGGTCTTAAGTTGGCTAATACAGTTGTTTGTCTAAAATTTTGTGTATCACATCGGTTATGTTCTGCATTTTTATCAGTAGCAATTTTCTTAGGCCTATTTATAATCTTAAGAGCAGCAAATTATTTCCGGGACCCCAAAGCTACAGTAACTTCTATAACTACATTTTCCAATGTGCTTAGACTACTCTTCAAATCAGGAGTCATATTGAAATGTATGGTTTACCTGTAAATATTTAATAATAACATTTTGCATATATGTGATGAGCAGTGACCAAAGAATGTGAGCAGAGCTGAGCAGTGTGGGATCACACTTGCTGACAGAACAGTTCTTGTGCATAGCTCTGTGCACTCAACATTCTTTTTCCCGCTCCTCAAAAAATCACTTAATTCTCATAGGACAGTAGCTGCTCCTTTATAACACATCATTGTTTTGTTTAAAACCATAATTTAACAAAAATATACTTTTGTGATAGACAAAAATTCTGTTTTGAATCTTGAAACTACAATGTAAGAATGTCTATTACTCTAGCAGCTTAAAGGAAAGAGAAAGGGAGGACACTAAGTTTGACACTCACCTTAAATCACTGAACACTTATATAATACATATAATATAATCACACTTTGACAAGGCCAAATTAAGTGATGGAAGCCACATCTTCCAACTGTTATGTCTCTGCCCACTCTTTTCTTATCTAGTGTAGTTCTTCATTGTATATGATTGTGTAGGACAAAGGGAGTGTTTTATCTCATTCCCAATTTTAGGGAATGGGGATTATAGAATTAATGGCCCAAACGAGACCCAGACATGGCTTGACCCTCAGACCTTTGATTATTCAATTTCCGCCTGCAACGATCTTTAATGAAAATTGAATCATTGACTCAACAGATATAAAGCAATATCTTGAGTTTCCAGACTTTCTGAATGTTACAGCTTGCGTATTGTAAGCATCTTGAACTTGTAGACTCTAAGATACTCATTGAGGACACAAGTCTAGCCTTTTTAGGCAACACAAACTAACACTTGAAAACAGGCCCTGCTTTTTGAGAAACAACAGACTCAGGTGTACCTCTTGGTTAGCATGAGGAGCCAGGTAGCTTGCCAACCTCTTGTCCATTGGAGGCAGTATAACACAACTTGCCTCCATTACATCCACTTGGATAACAAACTAGGACTCCAAATTCCTCAAATGAGGAAGCTCCCATGTTGACTTGTGCTGTTCTACATAGGCAGAAGAGGCAGTTGCACGCTCACCACCTGACGGCATAGCTGGCCAAGACCTACTCACAGCGGAAGAGACAGCACCCATAAAGGAGAAGCCCGACATGCCGCTGAGCCTGACAAGCCGGAAGAACGGAGTGCTCAATATCGCTTCACTCACTCCTCCAGACAAGTATGGCCATAGTAACCAATGTTACGCATGCAGATACCCTGTATGTGCATTTGTGTTTTTCCCCTCCTGTCGTTTCCCCAGGTGTCCCTTATGTTCCTGATTGTGCTTGTTGGTGTTTCCCACCTGGCAGTCATGAGTGCATCGCTTGACTGCTGAGGTGGACCAATCAGTGGACACCCATCCTAATTGCACCACCTGTTCCTTTTTCCATTACCCAATCGCATCACACATCCATTGTTTAAAAACCCAGTCAGCTGGTTCTCCCAGAGAGACTCTTTTGATTTACCCCACATGGAAATAGACACTCTTGAGATACATACCCTTTTTGATAGACAGGGTTCATACATACATCACTTAGTTTAGCACATACATCTCACTTTGTCCTGTTTCATGTGAGTATGTTTTGCTGTGGTGTTTTGTTTGGTGTTGTCTAGTCAATTGTTTGCTGTGTACTGTTTAGTCCTTGTTCAACCTGTGTGTTTTTGTTCATCCCTGTGTCCCTTGGAAAAGGTTTTTTTTAGCAAGTCGCCCTTGGGCATACACAACCCGTAGGAAAACTTTGTCTAAAAACACTAGTTAGAACGGAGCGGACCACCCACTGTATTTTATATTGGTTAGTAGTTAGCTAAGCGGTTCTTGAGGCAGGCAAGTTCACTTTAGGGGTGTTTTTATTATACTATATTATTTAATTTCTTGGGTCCAGCTCAGCCCCTTTTCCCTACGCCCTTTACCGTGTGTTTATAATAAACGTTTTATGTTTGACGGTAGCTTTGGTTGTCTGTGTCGTTTGTTCTCACTTCCTGTACCACTTTGCATGAGTTTTATGTTACGGGTCTCTGTACCATCCACCCTAGACTGCTAGAGCCACAGGGTTCGTAACATAACGTGGGGGTTCGTCCGGGATCTCTCATTGATACCTATGCCCTCATGCACCTTGGTTTAAGTGTCTAGTTCAGTGTTGAACTGTGCAGCTGTGATTGTGTGATCGGCTGGTGTAGTGTTCGGTATTTGTTGGCTCGTGTTGCCTGCTTACGATGGCTACTTTTGATTTGGATGCCTTTTTGACTAACCCCACATGGGAGGATTTTGATAGTGTCGTGGAAAAATGTACCTTCGTGCCAAAAGGATGCAACAACTCAAACGATGCAATAACTCAGGAGTTTGTGGATTCAATTAGACTTTTAATGAGTAATCATAAAAGCCAAGTTGACCTGCAGGAACAACTGTCTGGCCAACCCGGGGCACACATATTTATACAGTGTTATCTTGTACAGTCTTCCTGGCCACCCCCTTATGCTAATTCTTGGGCGGATCTTACTCCCCATCCGCCACCATTGTTTCCAACCTTCCGAGATCCTTTCCCTGTTAAATATTGGTGGCGCAGGCTTCAGGGATTTGTATAAAAATAATAGAGCCATTAGGGCCCTATATATTTTTATTATTCAGACAATCATTAATCATGTTATATATCGCTGATACATTGATTGCTATTACTATAATGATCCCCATAATGATTCTTTGTATTTTCACTCACGTGCCTACTGATTATACACTCATTCATAAAGGGTGATGATAGCTCAGAAACGATCCTATGTCAAACCTCTATTCTTTCTATATATCCTATATATTCCCCCCTTTAGGGCTTCAACAAGCCCCAAAAACTGGACCTGGGAGTGGGAGTGGTGAGTGAGGAGGGGAACTCAGTTGTGGCAAAAAGAGTTGAAATCAACCCCATCAGCTAAAAATAATCCCCTCAAGTCAATCACCAGGCCAGAGAGTTAGGAAGCCAAACCTCTCCCTCCCCTGTGACTGGGAGGAAGTAAAAGACTTCCCAACCCTATCAACCAATCAATTAAATATTTGTGTAAGCATGTGCAACTTATCTTCCAGAGCCTTTCAACTATGTTGTCCAAAATGATTATGTATATAAATGATATATATAAGATCAACACACCAATCACGTACAATCAGACATAGATAATCAAAAATAGGTATAGGTAACAAAGCTGATAATAAAACCTTCATCTCCAACCATCCATGTCCTCATACTAAGTTGGCTACCAGCCACTTAGGAGCCCTTAACCTTCTTTATATTGGAGCACAATCTTTCTCCGCACATAAAAAGCAATCCCCCCTTTGGCACAATGCACAATGATAAGGTTCTGGGTAATGGTCATGTCCATCTGTGAATACTTGTCCGTTGATCTCCCTACGATACCCCTTACTGCAATACCGACACCAGATTTCTCTGTAGGGGCATGGGTAGTGTTTCGTTCCTAGTCATGCTTGAAGTTCCATGTCCTCGTAGCCTGGGTTTAACACACTGCCATTCATTATAGACCCATTATCTAGGTCAACGTCCATCATTGGGGCCACCACAGCAACGTTTCTGGCAGAGTTAGCATTCTGCTGCCAGTCCAGGCATGCCCACCCAGCTCCTGGCCTGAGTGACCATTCACATTCCGGATTTCCGTATGGGCAGTTCAAAGGCCCTCCTTTAACATTACAGGGGTGTCCATGCTTATCCATATACTGTCCAGGATGACCCTGTAATGGAATAACTTCTAGGTCATTAGCAGCATCCACACCTCTTAAAGGCATCTGGGATACTACAGTCTTGGTCAAAAATGATCTGAGGAGAGGAATCACACAGCATGCCACTACTGCCAAAACCACTAATACTATCCCTATTACAATTCCTACCTTGGTTAATATCGCACGCCATTGTCCTAGTGACATCTCCAACCAATCCCAAGTGTGAGCATCCGAGCCTGCATTATCCTTCACTTCCTTCCTTAGCTGCTTAAGCTTGAGCATAGCCTGGGTAAAGGGACCACCTGGAGCAGTGTTGTTTGGAATGAAAGTACAACACTGTTCCCCAAACATTACACAGACTCCACCCTTTTCTGCTAAAATCCAGTCTAATGCCTGCCTATTCTGCCATGTCATCTTACTCGTAGCTTGCAGTTGCTCACCCAGGGCTGTCAGAGCTGTATCTGTATAATTGATGAATCGCTGTTGATTGTAGTATATGTAATTGATCCATTCCGTATTTTTAGCTGGTGCTATCCACGGAATTATTGATTCAAAACCTGCACTAATCTCACTCCTTGCCTTAAACTCATTGGGAATTCCTCTTGGTTGACCTATTGCATCGATAATAACCTGTGGATCTGGTATGTATGACCTTTTAGTTCGTGACCTCACTAGGTCCTCCTCGGGCGGCTGTACACTATTGGTTTGTACCTGGATATGAGGTATTATGGTCACATCTTGTGCTACCCTAACTCTAGCACACGTCCCTGACCAATCGCTTGGTAACACTGAGCGCAGCTGTCTCCCTCCACATATCCAAAATACATCTGCTATCGCCTGGTCTTGCTCCAAATAGATGCTCTGTGTTCCTGCCCTCTGAAACAGAGTAAATCCTTTCCCCGTTTGGATTATCGATATCTCGCCTCTTTCCAGAACTATTGTCGTTTTACATTTCGAAAAGTGTCCAAGGTCAACAGTTCCTCTTGCCCGGAAACACTCATGTCTACCCAATATCTTTAAACCTGGTGCCGGCAGGGTAACTTCTGCCTTTTCTGAACTTATTTTTACATCTAATGCCTCACACTCTACTGTTATAGAGAAGTTATACTTCTTCATTTCTGCTTGAACTCGTGTACTACCCAACCAGACTAGACAAGTTACAAAGCACGGGTCATGGTATCTATCATCATCAATTCCTGTGCGCCATAACTGAAATTTTTCATCTAAACATTCTTCCCAACCTTTCTCAATAGGCACCACTACCATGCCTCTGTGTCCTGCTCTCGAACATACTAAACAATTATCTATCTCGTGTTGGTTAGCTGTATACTGGGCCCATCTATACCAGTCATATGTTTCAGCTGCTTCCATATGATCCGTTTCCAGCTCTTAAACTGAGTCTACAGTGGTGACCGGGTATGGGACTGTTGTTGCCGCGACTACAGAGTTTGAAGCCTGTGCTGGTGCGGGAACCTCATCCCCCTCCATAGGCACCCTCACTAATGGTTGTACTATAGTGGGTGCAGGAGCCAACGTTTGTTGCACTTCTCTTGGAATCTGGGTCGCCATGATTGATGTCTCTCTACTTCCTGAACCTGTGTCATCATGCCACCAATCTATCCTTTGCATTCTACTCACACTCACGTAGTCCGCAATAACTAGTTCAAGACACAACCCTGTTTTTCCCTTATCGTATTCAACCACTATCCTCCACATTCCCCCTGTTTCCATGACTCTGATTAGGCAGGTACCCCCCGACCAAATTGCCTGACCATATTGTGCATCTTCAACCCAACTACACAGTTTATTTTCACTCTGAGTTCTCACCCTGATAGACCTCTGTGTCTCATACCTAGTCTTCCTCGGAATCACCACTTCCCTAGCCTCGAGAGTATCTCTACTGCTCACAGCTCTTTTCTTGCACTTTGCCTCTTTCTCTTGATCCCTGGATATATAAGTATCCATCTCCTCACTATCTATCTCTCTGTCCCACAACTGTCCCCATGTTTTTCCCTTTATCTCCACTGTACCTTTTTCCCTCACTGTTGCTGATGGAGCTGTTTCCTCGAATAGTTCTTTAGCCTGTGTTTTGTTTATTTTTGGTCCTGTCCTGACTTTACACTTCATCTGCTTACACAAAACCTGATACTCCTCATTTTGTACCTGTCTCCTTCCGGGTGGGCCACACTTGCCCCTTTCGCTGCGAGTTTCTACCTCCAATTTGCGTTCTCCCCCTTCTATTCTACCCAACCAGATTGTTTGATTTCGATCTCCAAGATTGTCTGTGCTAATGAAAAGGGTCACCTTCAGTCTTATCATAATTAAACGATAGGGAATAATTCCTACCACTAGCGCTGCTGTGCATATTTCATTCCTTCTGTCCAAGTCAACGTCAAAATCGTTAGCGTCAGGTAGGAACTCAGTCACATTACTCCCAGTCCAGGTCGGCAAGGTTGATGGTAGAGAACTCTTGTTCAGGAATAGGGATGCCTGGTTCCCCTTGTGCACGTTCTGCAGGTGCCTCCCCTGGACTTCGTGGACTAGGTTCTGGGGAATGGAGAGCATCCCCATCATCCCCTGCCATATCTCTCCTTGGGCTGATAGCATCGGCCATAGCGCGCAGCCGGGCAACAGCAGACAAACCACCATCATGCCCCACGTTCATGCCTGACGAGCCCTCTCCCGGCGACTCTGGACCAGCAGGCGATGGTGTCCCAGCGGGTAAAGCAGGATGTCCCAGGTCTCCTTCAGCTTCCGCTGGTTCGGATCCACTGGAGTCATCTGCGTCGTCTCCTCCTCCTTCTCCCTCTTCTCCATGCAGTCTTGGGCCTGCTCCCTGCGGAACCTTGGTACAGTGGTTGAGGTGGTACCAAGTGTTACTGCCTTCTACTCGTATTGCGGTTGGTGTTGCTTGAACCACCCGGTAAGGTCCCTCTCGTCTCGGCCCGTTCCACCGCCTCCTGAAGACCCTTACGTAGACTTGGTCTCCTGGTTCCACCGCTCGAGGCGGTGCACTTTCCTGTCGATAGATAACTTCATGTATAGCAGTTAGTTGTCGTACATATTCTCTGAGTTCCTGCTCTAACTGTTCTAACGGAGGTCCTTCGTAAGGACCCCTACACACTGGCACTGGCATGGGCCGACCTGTAAGCATCTCACGTGGTGTTAGATGGGTTATTCTGTTAGCCTGCATGCGGTAGCTCATCAGCGCCAACGGCAAAGCATCAACCCAGTTTAACCTAGCGCTGGCACAAATCTTGTTGATCTTAGCTTTCAATGTTCCATTCACTCGCTCCACCATCCCTTGAGACTGAGGATGATAAACACATCCCAACCTCTGATTAATTCTGAGCTGTTGAACCACCTGTTTCAAGGTTCTTTCGATAAAAGCTGACCCATTGTCCGAGCAAATTTCTGTCGGGATACGAAACCTTGGCATTACTTCCCTAGTCAGAAACTTTATCACCGTTCCTGCTCCTTGGTCTTTTGAGGGCACGGCTTCCACCCATCTACTAAATCTATCGATTACCACGAGCATGTATCGTTTTCCATTAACAGGCCTCAGCATATCCACATAGTCTATTACCAAGTGCCAAAATGGCCCTTCCGGCGTTGGGATGTGACCCAATGGCGTTGTTATTCCTTTTCTGACATTATTTTGCGCACATACTTCACACTCTGCTAGGGCCGCATCTACCGTTGCCTGCATGTATGGTGACCAAAAACCCTGCTCATTGATTTTCCTCATAACTTCGCCTCTGGCACAATGTTCAAAATCATGTGCATTCGTGATCAGGATTCGTAGTAAGGCCGCTGGTGCAACTAAGTGGCCTGTATGAGCCCTCCAGAGGCCTGCCTCATCTCTGGTTGCTCCTCGTTTAACCCACACATTACGTTCATAGACACTGGCTCTTTCCTGCATCCTGATAATATCATCCATTCCAGGGGCTGCCTCAACTAATATAGCTGGTGCCATTATCGCACTGTGACACTTTGACGCTAACTTTGCTGCTTCGTCTGCTGCGTTGTTCCCCTGAATAATATAGTCATTTCCCTTCTTGTGTGCCTGACACTTAATAATGGCTACTTTTAGTGGAAGCAGGAGAGACATCATTAAGTCCTGAATATGATCATGATGCTGAATGGGCGTTCCATCTGTCTTCCTGAACCCTCTTTGCTTCCAAACAGCTCCAAATAAATGGCAGACACCATGTGCATAGGCCGAATCAGTGTAAATGTTCACGATCTTATCTCGTCCTTCCTTACAGGCGGCTGCCAAAGCTTTTTGTTCCGCTAGTTGGGCGGAATACGGCTGTGCACATGCCTGACTGACTATGGTCTGAAATTGGCCTTTATTGTTCCGTCTGACCACCGCAAATCCTGCATGGTTTCCCTCATAGTCCTTGTAACAGGATCCATCCACAAATAACTCTTCCTCAGCCCCCAAAAGTGGGGTTGAGAGAAGATCAGGCCTTAGTCTACTAAATGTCAAGGATTCTGCCACACAATCATGGGGCTCTCCCTCATATCCAAGGGGAATTCTTTCTGCTGGGTTAATTGTTGTACATCGTTTGATGGTTATGTCTGGATATGTCAATAGGGGTAAATAGTCTAGTAACCTTGAGTTTGTCACGACGAATCTCCCCTGCTCTATCATTTCTGCCACCTTGTGGTGGGTGTGGATGATCACTGGGTATCCCATGGTGATGGTTGAAGCCTTATCATATGCGTACTGAACTGCTGCCAATCCCTGGTAACAGGGTGGATATCCTTGTACCACTGAGTCTAATTTAGTACTATAATACGCAATACGCTGTTTCTTCCTGCCACTACAGGTGTCCTGCATCAAAACTGCTGTCGCATATCCCTTGTCCCTATTAGCAACATACAACAAAAATGGCTTGGTGTAATCTGGTGTTCCCAGAGCAGATGCAGACTGCATATCTTGCTTTATAGTCTCAAAAGCTGTCAGAGCATCATGTTCCAATCCAACTTGGCTCCCAACTGCTGTTGTCCAGCATTTTTCATCAGCTCCCGTAAGGGCGCTACTTTAACTGCATAGTCTTCTATCCAATCTGAGCTAAACCCCGTCATCCCCAGAAAGGTCATCATTTGTCCTACTGTCTGAGGAAGTGGAGCCTTGCTCACCCCTTCCAGTTGGGCTGGGCTTATGGTCTTCGATTGGTGAGCTACAATTCTACCCAGATACTCGACTTCTGTTTGACAATACTGTAACTTTTTCTTAGATACCGTGTGTCCCCATCCCAGCTAATTTCTGTAGTACTTTTATAGAGTCTGCATGGCACTGTTCCAGCGTAGGGGCACATATCAGCAAGTCATCACATACTGGATCAATGTTCCCTCCAAGACAAGTTCCTCCAAATCTGCCTTTAACACCTGGTTGAAAATGTGCGGAGAATGTTTGAAACCCTAGGGTAAGCGTGTGTATCTGTATTGCTTCCCCCCATAAGTAAAAGCAAACAGGTGCCTACAAAAAAGGCGCCACACAAATCTATCACTGTAAAATACTTGGTGTTGACTGGGATGTTTGTCAGCAGCGTGTGTGGGTTTGGAACCTCTGCCTGACAGTCCTGTACAATCTCATTTATTGGTCGTAAATCGTGGACCAATCTCCACTTCTTTTTATCTGCTTTCAGAACGGGGAACAGTGGGGTATTACAGTCACTAACTGTTTCTTCCAACACATCGGCCTCCGCCAGGCCTTCAATGGTTGTCTTAATGCCTGCTTCTGCTTCTGGCTTCATGTAATATTGTCTTTTTCACACAGGCTTAGATCCGGGCCTCACCCGAATATATACTGGGTTTGCTGATTTAACCAATCCAACATCTGTGTCATGTTGTGACCATACCTTTCCTGAAATTACCCGTTCCATTTATTTCCTTAACCTCTCTTGCTTATTAATAGCTTCCCCTATTTGTACTTGCTGGCTTGTAATGATCTCCACTTCCTGTGGTTCTCCGATCATTTCTGCAAAACAGAGAACGTTAATTAAATCTTTCTCAGGAGAGCAAAAGATGAGAGGGTTATCTGTTTTTTCCCACTGCACCTGCTTTGCTCGTTTTATCATTGGACCCAAATCCTTAGCTCTAAAACCCTTATTTACCAATAGAGTGACATGTGGGTCTGACCCAGGCACATCAAACCATCTGGCTATCAATTTTGATCCCTGTGTGTCACATATTTCCATCACTGCCCCTTGTTCCCCTATCATCAAATATTGGGACGTAGTAGGAGCTGGTTTCCCATTCACATGTATTAGCCACAACTGTTCCAAAAATATATCTTGATTTGGGTCATATCTTAATGTACAATGGTAACCCATCGAGGGTCTTCTAGCTTCCGGCATTTGTGCTTCGATATATTTCCCCCATTTGGCAGTAACCTTTCTGACTCCCTCCTCTATGTCTCCTATCCAGTAGACATTTGTCAAAGATGCCTGTTGCACCATCATCTGCCTTTCAATCCCAGTTTCCTCTATCATTATCCCATCTGGTGTGCATTGAATTTGTAATCCCAATTGACATAGTGCATCTCTTCCCAATAGATTAATTGGGGTATGTGCTGAAACCAATATAGGAAGTTTTGCCAAGCGTCCGCTCGTGGTTAGGTGTACTGGAGCAGTCATGGGTATCAGCTGCGTTTGTCCCGAGAATCCTACTGTCTTAGCATACTTTCCTGACATAGGGAGGTGTGAGGCATAATTTGGACTTACGCAAGAGTAAGTGGCTCCAGTATCTACCATCATTGGTGTGCCTCTATTATTCACTTGAACCTGCAGCATTGGTTCTTTATCAGCTTGTACTGTTATGGTTGGAAACTGACCCTCCCCTTCAGGATTCTCTGGGCACCCTCAATACCCATGATTTGGTCCCACCCAGGGGTTCACAGGACCTTGAGGGGGCTGAGACTGTGGCTGCTGCCATGCTTTGTGCCAATTATTAGGACCTTGGTTTGACCCAGTCCTATCAGGCCATGGGTTTGTGGGACAGTTACCTCTGTTGTGCCCTGGCTGGTTACATCCCCAGCACACACCTATTGGCCCCCTAGGCCCTTTATATTGATTTCTTGGCCCATTTCCTCGTCCCCTACTCTGCCCTGGGGGCTGAGTAAACACATTTACTACTGATGTGGTGGCTGACCGTGGGGCCTGCGGCTGTTGCGGTGGTTTTTTTCCTATACCTTTCCACAGCGTGGATGAAATAGTCTCTGAATTCCTTGTGAGGCATTGATTTCATCAGTGCCACTTCGTCTTCCAGCCTTGTTCTTACTGGTGTGGGCAGTGCTTCCACCAATGCCTTTCTGAACATGAAAGACACTAAATCATCAGTCTCTGGGTCTTTCTCCGTTTCCAGCCTCCATCTTTCCAACTGCTTCTGCAAATACACAGCTGGATTCTCAGCCTCCCCCAATGGCGTTCCTTTTAGTACATCAGAGTCTATTACAGTCGGGTATTCCTCCCTCAAGGCCCTCCACAGTTGCTGTCGGAACGGGTCAAAGGAATGTCCATCTCTCGCAACAGTCCCTGTCACCTGTGCCAGGCCACCATCTCTGAGCATCGCTTCCATTTTGGTCGTCCCCACCACTCTGGCCATCAAGGCCTTCAGGTCTCCCGCCGCCAGCAGTTTTCCCATGGTTTGTTCTTCCTATATTCTTATACATTTCCCAGCACCATTATGAAGGTTGGGTAATTTAGCAACCAACCCTTCCAGGTCCTGTGTAGCCCAAGGCAAATACTGTGGGTTATCCCCTTTTATCAGAATTGGGAGCATCTGAGTGGGTAGTTCATCTTGTGTTTGACTTCGTAATTTGTAACCCTTTGGGGCCACCTCTATTCATTTTGCCCCTTCTTCTGCCTCCATTTCTTTATCTACTCTCATCAATTGCGTCTTTGCCCATTCTGTCATCTTTTGTCTTTCTTCATTTCTCTGCTTACGAATCTCTTCTAATTCTGTACTAAGTTGTCTGATCACCCTTTCATAGCGATTACATTCTTCATCATTTTGTTGTTGCAGTTTTGCAGCTTTGCTTCTCAATTCTTGTTCTTTTCTTGGGAAAAGCCAGTCTGAATCTTTCTGCTCCCCTTTTCCTTGCCCCCTAGTTTCATCATTTCGATACACCCTTTATAACAGTCCACATCTAATGCCGGCTTTTCCTTCTCTTTCTTTTTAGTTGGGGTTGGAGTCTTCACAAGCTTCTTTCCTTCATCTATTTCAATCTCTCCTTCAACTTTTACCGTCCCTGTCACCATGGGACATTGAATCCCTTTATATGGTGGGGGTTTATCAGCCCATTTTACCTTTTCCTCTGTCTTTTCCTCGTCTTTCTTTAACATGCTTCTGGCTCTGGCTACACTTGCCAACTGTCCCTTACCTTCTTCTAGGAACAGTTTAATTACCTCCCTCTCCTTTTCTCACTTCCGCTTCCGTTTCTCCGTTAGGTCATTATTTTATAATTTTTTTTGATAGTGTCCATTTCTTCACATAGCGAGACATCAAATGTCCCCTCTTTTGGCCACTTAGTCGCCATTTTCCTGGTCCTCTTCTCTAAGGCTTCAGAAATGGCCTTAATCTCGTCTCCGCACAAGGGAAACCTCTTCGCTAAGAGCTCAACTGGTGTCCCCGCCATTTTACCTCTGTGTTCTAGATTGGAATGCTAGATCTTATTCCGTAAAACTCCCTTCTTTTCGGGACTCCCTTCACTTGGCCCATTCCCTTCCCGGGATGTCTACCACCTAACTTGGCACGTTCTACTTTCCTGGGCTCACTGCCTAAATCCCCCTTATCTATCTGCGTGTTTTCAATCACACTTCACAACCCCAGCACTTTCCTGGAGTTCTTTTAATACTAAAATTCACACAACAATAAGTGAGTGATGTTTCATTTATTTTTACTTTTACCACTTTACAATATACAAACTCAGTATTACACTCTTCTCATTTAAAACCACACACATTCTCCTGGCCTCTGCAATTGCCTGGTAAGGGGTTCATTTAAATCCGGATGACTAGACCATACTCGCCTTCCCCGAAACGACCACAGCACCTCTTGATCCTGCAAATCCATAACCACTCTGCTTCCTATCACCTCGCCTGTGTCCTCGTACCGTTGTTCATATACCTCTTCCTTATATATTCTTGTCATGAACAGGGTAATCAACACATCTTCCCGCCAAGTCTGGTATGTTCTCCGAACCCATCTATCTTGGAACCTCGTCCTTACCAACACCTTTCTATATGTGAATGGCCGGATCATGTATTACCCCTCAATCAATTAAAACCACATTTCTTCCGACGCCCTCAGCCTTTGCCTAATCTAATTATCTAATTCCGGATCACTAGACCAAATCCTTCCGCCTGCTACTACAAGCCACGTGACCTGCTTGTTTATTGTACATGCGGACTGTAAACTAATCAATGTGTTGCCAGAGTCTGGATCTCGACAGATGGCCTCTTCCTTTTTGAATATGGTTACTGAAATAGTGGTAACAGTAATGTTATCTCTGATTGGATATGAATTTGTAATAATTGGCAGGCAAAGCCTTTGTTTTTCTGGTACAACTTCAAATAGTATCCTTGTGCCCATATGGATCGGCAAACCAGATTATTTTCAGTGGCTGCTCTAACTGTCTAACTATATGAGCATCCAGACTCGGATAACTGGACCAGATTCTAAGCTCTCCTATACCTCTATCCAAACAACCTCAACCTTTTTCGTCCACGCCGTATAATATCTTTGTAACTCTTTTGCTGTATATGTACGCCGAATCACATTCTCTCTTTCTCTTAATATAGTTAAAGAGAATGTAGTGACTGTAATGTTGCGCCCACTTCTTTTATACTTTTGCGAAACTATATTCCTGTATAACCGTAGCCTATCCTTTTTCTCAAACTGTGTTATCCGTGGGATTTTCCCCATTTACCGTCCTTCTCTTTTTTGCATAAGGGTCATCAAACCAGAACATCTCACAAGGCTGCTCTATCTGTCTGCCCATAGGCCCATTGAGCTCTGGATGACTTGACCAGACCCTTATTTGTCCAACCTCTACCCAAATTACTTCTCGAGTAAATGACCACGCAGTCGGATATCTTACTAATTCTTTTCCGTCACTCATGTTTCGTATTATATTTTCCCTTTCCCTTAATATAGCTACTTCGAATGTAACAATAGTAACATCACCTATACAACTTGTATATCTCCTTGGGGCCAAGCGCCCATATATCCTCAAGGTATCTTTCTTATCGTGCCTTGTCCTCTTTTCACGTTTTCTAACAACCAAACCACTCATTCCTTTCCTATCCACACTCACTCTGCATTCATCGATAAACCGACTTCTCAATCCTTTATTACATACTCTCAAACACTCCTATAAGTCTGTTGACCCCGTCTCTTCCTGGTCTGCAGGTAGTTGTCACTCCCCTGGTTTGCAGGTAGCCGTCATCAATACAGAACTGTCCAACACTCCCAAACCGCATCCAAACCCTCAGCAGCCCTCTCTACTTTATGCTGGGTTGGTATCCACGGTGCCCTGCAATCCCAGTCCCTTGTGGCTTTCCTTCTATCAAGGTGGATTGGGGGACTTCCTGTCGAAAGCAGACCCTTCTAGGCGGCCAAACCTAAGGCGGTATTCGACAGACCTCTCTTAGTTGCAACTCCCTTACTTATTTACAAATTTATGTACAGGGTGTTAGTAGACATATACGTTACTTTGAATTCAAAAACTCCATTCTCTCACAAA
>JACXGI010009732.1:10219-29723 GCA_016801175.1 Esox masquinongy | reverse complement strand
AAAGCAGCTGGGCAAAATGCTTCCATAACCAATTACACACCGTCGAAAATCATGGAGGAAAGAACAAGTTCACTCACTGACACTCATTTTCAATGATGGGTTTTTATGAATCAGCGGTCTATTTTATTCTTATAGATAAATAGGCCTGAATGAGTGCATGTTGTGCATACAGTAGAATGTAATAAAATATACATAAAATAACCATACAGTGCAAAACTTTCAATGTCAATAAGTGCTCCCTAATGTCCAAGTTGCCTCTCAAAAATGTCTATCCTTTCTACGGGACACCCAGTCACAGTTCGCAGGTCCAAAAGCTTTCGAATTATGCTGTTCAGATTGTATTCGTTTTGAATGGTTAGATTTTCATGGACTTTGTTTATATACATCAAAAAGTTATACTTTAAACTCAAATGTTTAATAGCATTCTTTTTCATAACAAACCAATGCATTTTAAATACATTGTGGTTAAGGTAGTGTATGATTTCATTTAATAATTTAATTGGAATTGTTTTAACACCAAACTATCGCAAACTGTTTGACTTGAAAAAACACAAAACATATTTTTTTAAACAGCCATTTGGGAGCCAAAAGAGCCGGCTCTTTTTGGTGAGCTGAGCTTAACTGAAAAGATCTGAAATGCCCATCACTACAACCGAGCTAAGGCGATACCAAAAGGTGACGTGAAAACACGGAAGACTTCTGATTGGACAAGAGTGACTCAAAGCGTGTTAGCCGTCCAGTGTCAGAGAATGGTTAAGACGAGACCGGCGACTTTGCGTGTCTGTGCCAGGAGTCCTTGCATTGAAATCGGTTAATTTCAGTGCCAGTGCATAGGACCAGACTCGTATTTTAAGCGATCGTATTTTCCCAAAACTCCTCTCGGTTTGGACCTACTGTACGCACTGGCGTTGAAATCAACTTGTTATCCCCGTGAGACCCACAAGACTCGCTGTTTTTGTAACCTACAAAAAGATCTCGTCTTTTTCTTCCTCTGGATTTTTCTATAGGCTAACTGGCATACATTGCACCGGTCAAAGTAGTAATGTCAAGCCAAACAGAAGCAGCCTACCAAGCTTTCTATTTTTGCAGTCTGCAATGTATTAAAACCAAAGTTACTGCTCACGCGTGCTTCCTCGCTTCTACCAGTATAAACGCTGCCTTGTGTAGCTTACGGTAGGCTACTCTTGAGTCAGTCGGCGTGGTATTATAGCCTGCAATTAAATAAAGCAATTATTTATACTTTTTAATCGAGATGGAGGGGTTATTGACTGAGTGCCTGGGTGACTACCACTTGTTACATAGCGTAGTGGTTAGAAACGCGGATTATAAAACTACAGGTCCGGCTTTCGACTCCCGTCGCCATCTAAACGCATTTTGCTTAGGATTTGTTCAAAACAGACAAAAACTTTGCTGGTCACAACCTTCAGTAGCTACGTTATAGGAATCCTAAAATAACAGTTCTGGTGGATATTAGGATTTGTTTAGGATAGACAAACACTTCGCTGGCTACACGATTCTCTCGTCTTTTCACTAGACGAAAAAGTCAGTTATCGTCACCTATATTGACAGATACTGTATCAATGTAATTCACGAATGGCTAATAGTTGAGAGCAGCCCATCCGGGTACTTTGCCTTCGCGTCATGCTCCCGCCCCTTTTTGGGGGTAAGCAGCCCATTTAATTTGACTGGCGGTGAATAAAAAAATCCGACGTCTTTGCCAATTCATTCATACAAAATAGGAAAACCATATTGCTTTTTAGCTATTATCAGCACAAACATTAAGTTTTATTTTACATAAACAATTATTGTATGTTGTTATATAGAGAAAACTCAAGAAATAGGGGTTGAGTGTCCATTCAGTCTGCCTACATCAAAGTGGACGAACGACCCAACCCAGTGGCCGGAGGTTTCATATCCTGATTTATACAACTCCCTTATTGAATCTCCAGGTAATGTATTTATGACATCTGTCACTTTATTTTGCTGTTTTGGTAGTCTGTCCAATGTGACGTTACTGTAAACTAATTAAATCGCTAACATGTTTAGCAAGGTAACTAGCTAGCACCCTGCAACTTAAGGTAGGCTGCAACGTACAGTAGACAATAATAATTCCGTCCTCACCCCGTCGCATACAGTTCACCTACACATGCACGAATGTACTGATCATCGATGCGTCACAGTATAATTCGTGTGAGCGCAGTGCACCAAATTTAGACACATTGAATTGGGAATATTATAACGATAATCACGACAAAATCACGTCAGGGAAGTGAATTTTCAGAATATTCTATGTACTGCCTTTTCAATGCAGCATCAACATTCACTTTGACTTTAACATCATTAACTAATATGTGATGAAGTGTTTGCCACATACATAAACTGGACGGGTCCCATAATTGACCATTGTCACCCTCTATGGGGATGGCCTTAAGCCACATATCTCTTCTGCTGTCTTTAGCTTTTTTTGGGAAGTAAAGAAAAGCCTAAACTATTTTTTTTCTCTCTTATTCGACGCGCAAAACATAACGCAGCAGGTTTTAGGCATGGTACCAGTAATATTTTCAACTTTAAGCCGTTGTCTTCTACACGTTTACAGCGCTGGCTGTCCACCAAAAGGGGGTGTGGTCGTTCTGACGAGAGGAAAGTGACGTATAGCTGCTCTCATCTATAAGGTGTTAAAACGACCAGTGGCAAAAGAGGATTTGTTCAGGATAGACAAAAACTTCGCTGGTTACAACCTTCAGTAGCTGCGTTATAGGAAGCCTAAAATAAAACTGTTTACTGTTATATTCCGACTATTTCGGGTGGATTTTCGAATTATGTATTAGGATTTGTTCAGGACAGACAAAAACTTCGCTGGCTACACGATTCTCTGGACTATTCACTTGACGAAAAAGTCAGTTATTGTCACCAATATTGATAGTTATTGTATCAATGTCATTCACGAATGGCCAATAAGCTGTTAAAACGGTCATTGGCAAAAGCCATACAGTCCATAGATGCTATTTGTGGTGGAGGTAAACTTAAAAAACGTTACTCAGGTTAACACAATGGTTAATGGTGTCTAGGGACACATTCAAACTCGCTATATATGTCATACCAAGTCTTGCAAACATATAGTTTCCTGGTATAGAGGTTAAAGACACGGCCTCTTATGTGAGTGTCCCACGTTCGAATCCAGGGAGGGCAATAAAAATCATAGCATATTATTGCGGGCCGGCTGAACTAGGCTTGCCTGGTTTCTTGTTTGTGGTGTACTTAGCATCTGCTGATCTGACCACAGTTGTGTACATACACCGATCAGCCATAACTTTATGACCACCTGCCTAATATTGTGTAGGCTGCCAAAACAGCCCTGACCCGTCAAGGCATGGACTCCACTAGACCTCTGAAGTTGTGCTGTGGTATCTGGCACCAAGACGTTAGCAGCAGATCCTTTAAGTTCCGTAAGTTGCGAGGTGGGGCCTCCATGGATCGGACCTGTTTGTCTAGCACATCCCACAGATGCTTGATTGGATTGATATCTGGGGAATTTGGTGGCCAAGTCAACACCTTGAACTCGTCGTTGTGTTCCTCAAATCATTCCTGAACCATTATTGCTTTGTGGCAGGGCGCATTATCCTGCTGAAAGAGGCCAATACCATCAGGGAATACCGGTGCCATGAAAGGGTGCACATGGTCTGCAACAATGCTCAGGTAGGTGGAACGTGTCAAAGTAACATCCACATGAATGGCAGAACCCAAGGCTTCCCAGCAGAACATTGCCCAAAGCATCACGCTGCCTCCGTAGGCTTGCCTTCTTCCCATAGTGCATCCTGGTGCCATGTGTTCTCCAGGTAAGCGACGCACACGCACCTGGCCATCCACGTGATGTAAAAGAAAACATGATTCATCAGACCAGGCCACCTTCTTCCATTGCTCTGTGGTCCAGTTCTGATGCCCAAAGTGTCCATTGTAGGCACTTTCGGCAGTGGTACAGGGGTCAGCATGGGCACCCTGACTGACCCATACGTAATAAACTGCAATGCCCTGTGTGTTCTGACACCTTTCTATCAGTATCAGCATTAACTTTTTCAGCAATTTGAGCTACAGTAGCTCGTCTGTTGGATGGTACCACACGGGCTAGCCTTCGCTCCCCACATGCAACAATGAGCCTTGGCCACCCATGACCCTGTCGCCGGTTCCCCGCTTTTCCTTCCTTGGGCCACTTTTGATAGGTACTGACCACTGCAGACCGGGAACACCCCACAAGGGCTGCAGTTTTTGAGATGCTCTGACCCAGTCGTTCAGCCATCACAATTTGGCCCTTGTCAATGTCGCTCAGATCCTTACACTTGCCCATTTTTCCTGCTTCTAACACATCAACTTTGAGGACAGAATGTTCACTGCGGCCTAATATATCCCACCCACTGACAGCTGCCATGATAACGAGATTATCAGTGTTATTCACTTCACCTGTCAGTGGTCACAACTACTTCCTAATTATGGCTGATCGGTGTACATTTACTGTTGATAGTTACAAAAGATGATACATAATAAGAAAAGGAAGTGTTTTAAAATAACTCAAAGTTTGAAGATAGTTGATAGAGCAAGAAAACTTCCTGCTTAAGGGAGTTCTCAAAACTCCCTTAAAACCTGTTAATCAGGTTTATGTTTCGTTTCAATTAACAATGAATCTGGTATTTAACTTCCTCGTTAAAAACCTCCTATAGTCTAGTCCTATCTGTGTCTAACAGTTGACCTTGGTCTCGTCAGCTTAATGTTTTGTGTCCTGTGGCGTTAACTGTCATTATGTGATCTATCCGCATTTTTGCTCACTCCTTTGGAAACTCCTTTGCTAACTGACAGAGATCGCTGGGCGTGCAAGCCCTATGGACAGTCAGTCTGATTGGAGCAATAAAATCTATCTTACTTTTGACTTTCTTGTTCCACGTGCTCTGGTTTAAAAACCAAGCGGCTGAGGCGATGGCTGCCCGCCCACAGCTCCTGTTAACTTTTTCACATGGTCTTTTATATTCCGGGTGCGTCTGCATAGAGAGGTTGGTAGGGAAATGTATCATTGTCCCCATTTTCACCACTACACCCTTTCTTTCCAAATAATGGGTAAAGTCCACTCAGTTTCTGTGTAACTTTTACTTCACATGAGTTGGTCCTTTCACTTTATAATTTGCCAATCTGTCAGACACTGTGCTCTGTGCTCATATGCCTTTTAACTAAGGACAACACCATCAAGCAGTCATATTTTGGCCTCAAATGTTTTCATTTCAACACAATTTCTCAAAGCCAAACATTTTAAGGATTAATTTGTTTTCTGCAAACAAAGGTTTCAATAGTATTGGTAACACTAAAGAATATTTTATATTAAATAAAGTGGCATCTGTTATGAAATGCTATGCTGTTAATTGGTCTCAGTATCCAGGAACTGTATTGATGCCTTTCACCTGTTCCTGTTTCCCTGGGGTGTAAATATAAGGTTGCACCCATGTAAAATCCTTTTGTCATACATTATTAGAGTAAACCCAAACAGCTCTCAGCTGAAAGGAGCCGTATGGTTGTTGACTTCTACAGATCAGGTAAAGGCTGATCTGAAAGATACATGAACAGTTGAAAATACCACTAAGCACAAATTTTGGACTTAAATCCAACAGAAAACCTGTTGTCTGAATTGAATAGGGTGGTCCCCAATTGGAAACCTAAGACTATCAAGAATCTTGAAATTTGCTGCATAGAAGACTAGTCCAAGATCCCTACAAAATTGTACGCCAACCATGTCAAACTTTATAGGAAAATTATCAGTGCTGTTATCCATTCCAAGGATAAAAATGTCTTGTGTTTGAGAAATTGTGTTGTAATGGAAGTATTTGGCTCCCCCTTACATTTGAGCCCAAAATATGACTAATTCACCCAAACCCTATATTTGCCAAATCCAAATTCTAGTGCACTCTCTTGAAAAATAAATTGGTCTTTATTATACTACTCTCCGACCCACTAGTTTAAAATACAAATCATGTCTCACCCAATGTTTATATTTCACCGCCTATTTTTGCAATTCAGTTTAATCCGTCAATTGATAAATTTGTAATTCACATCCAATTATTTCCTCACAGTTTGTGTCTGTATATTTAAACATTTTATCACTTTTTTACCCCAACATTTTATTTTTCATTTGATTTTGTTACCCACTCCCAACATTGATTTAGTTACCTCCCTGCTCAGTGCGGACATCTCCAGGCAACAAGGGCTTGGGAGTCAACCCAAACCCTGTACCCTCATGTCTAAACGCATACTCGATGACCAAAATCAGCTAAACAAATTTTTGGGTCATTTTCATAATAATTTAATTACATTAAACTTAGGGATCCCATCTTTGTCACCATGTAACAATGGACAGAATTGGTGGATCACAGCCTTCCTGTCCAACAGGAGGCAGCACGTGAGGCTGGGGAAGCACCTGTCTGACCCCCTGACCATCAGCACCGGCTCCCTTCAAGGCTGCGTCCTGTCCCGCCTACTCTTCTCCCTGTACACCAACAGCTGCCCCTCCAGCCACCACTCTGTCAAGCAGAAGTTTGTGGATGGCCCTCAACTGGACAAATCTATAACCCCTCCCCACTTACACACACAACCCTCAACTGGACAAATCTATAACCCCTCCTCACGTACACACACAACCCTCAACTGGACAAATCTATAACCCCTCCCCACGTACACACACAACCCTCAACTGGACAAATCTATAACCCCTCCCCACATACACACACAACCCTCAACTGGACAAAATCTTGCACCTTACATATTTTTTAGTAATTTATTAATGCACAGTCTACTGTTTTTATGCTCAGTCCACAGTTCTGATTTGTTTTTATTTCCCTTATTCCTTTTGTATAAATTGTTGCACCAACGGTCAGAACAAATTCCATGTTTGTTGTGAAACTTACATGGCAGTAAAGTTTTTCTGATTCTGATTCTTGCATAAACTATCATTTACATAAACTACTCACTAATCCTGCCTGCATAAGATATCCTTGACATAAACTACTCCATAATCCTGCCTGCATAATATATCCTTGACAAACTACTCCCTAATCCCACCTGCATAAGATATCCTTGACATAAACTACTCCCTAATCCTGTCTGCATAAGATATCCTTGACATAAAATACTCCCTAATCCCACCTGCATAAGATATCCTTGACATAAACTACTCCCTAATCCCACCTGCATAAGATATCCTTGACATAAACTACTCCCTAATCCCACCTGCATAAAATATCCTTGACATAAACTACTCCCTAATCCCACCTGCATAAAATATCCTTGACATAAACTACTCCCTAATCCCGCCTGCATAAGATATCCTTGACATAAACTACTTCCTAATCCTGCCTGGAGCAGACGCTACTCCCTAACAGAAGCATCATTTGTATTAATACAAAGAATAGTCGACAGATTTAAAGACCGGTCACATCTGTATCCTTGAAACATCCGCAACAGTACCATTTCCACCACAATTTCAAAATGGGTAGGGCAGATCCCCTTGTTACTCCTCAGGCAAGCACCGTGGTTTTGTAGTGGATGTAAGCTTTACTGGTAGCCAGCGGAGTGTGTGGTGGAGCAGTTTGGCAGAACTTGGAAAGTTGAACACCAGACAGGATGTATTATTCTGGAAATGTTTTTGCAGGGGTTTGATGGCTCCAGTGTTAGGATGGTTTATGGTTGAAGACTATGAGAACAAGATGTTTCCGGTCATATCCTCCTGCCATTTGCTTTAAAGCTGAAGTAGGTGAGAGTGTGTCATGACTGTTTGCCTGTCTGAAAGAACATTCAGTTACATGTCTGTTTCTACGTGTCGGCCCTCTCTGACAACAATCTCTGTCCATTGAGACAACCATTGATGGTTGAAGGATAAGCGGTACTTTTATTTTTGATCAGATGTAGCACTTCAGGCATTCAGGTCTAATAGTTTTATTTCGGTCTTATCCAACTAGAGAATCTATTTCTTCAGGGTCTCAGTCATTTAGCTGGCATGTTATATTCCTGTTACTCAGAAGTGGCTTTTGTCTTGCCGCTCTACCATAAAGGCCTGATTGGTGGAGCACTGCAGAGATGGTTGTCCTTCCGCGGGTTCCCCCATCTCTGCATAGAAACTCTGAAGCTCTGTTGGAGTTGCCATTGGGTTCTTGATCTGTCCCCTGACCAAAGGCCCTTCTTGCTTTTTTATAAATGTCCTTAGATCAATGCCTTGACACAATCTATTTCTGAGATCTATGGAGAGTTCTTTTAGAGGTCTACAGAGATCCTATTTGGCATGGTTTTTGCTATGACATGCACACTTTATGTGAGGGACCTTATATTGACAGGTGTGAGCCTTTCTAAATTATGTCTAATCAACTTAATGTGCCACAATGGACTTAAAGTTCTAGAGACATCTCAAGGATGATCAAAAGGACACAGAATTATTTTGAGCTCCATTTAAAGTGTTATGGCACATGGTCTGGATACTAATGTACATGAGATATTTCAGTGTTTTCACTTTGTCAATATGTATGTGTTTAAAATATGTTTATAGGCCAATATTGGACAAGAAGAGGACTTTGATGCTGCAAAGAAGAAAGCAGAGAGTCTTGGAGCAAAGAAGGTAAAAAAAATAGATTCAGTCATGGAAATCAGTCATGGAAATTTCTTTTTGTGTGTTGTGGTATATTTTTTTTGGTGTATGTTTATTCTTTTTCATTTTGGTCATTATTGTAAAGCCCCTACATTGTGGTTGGTCTATTGACAGTTCTCACATCACAATTGAAAACGGTTTTAAATCACAAATTCCCTCATATTGACATTCCTGAGCCTTCTCCTTTCTGTCCTGCAGCTCAGTTCCAAACAATGACTATTGTTACGTGTCTGCATGTTTTAATAAATCATCCACTGAATCGTCATGCTTGACCATGATTTAAGACATACTGCATGCCCCTTATGAGTTTTCTTCAGATTGCACAGCTGTGTTCAGTAAACACAAGTGGAATCTGCTTTCATTGATATTTGCTTGTTATTATTTATGTTGACTTAAATGATATGGAATATGCTCTATGTATAGGTGTTTATTGAGGACCTGCGGGCAGAGTTTGTAGAGGAGTTCATCTGGCCGTCAGTTCAGGCCAACGCCATATACGAGGACCGTTACTTGCTGGGCACCTCGGTGGCCAGGCCCTGCATCGCTCGCCGCCAGGTTCAGATAGCACGCCAGCAAGGTGCACAGTTTGTTTCCCATGGTGCCACTGGAAAGGTGAGAGGTCAATTAATGGAGAAGCAAAGGGAAGGACACTGTCTGTATTCCAGGTGAATATTTGAGCTCTGGAAGGCGGGTCCTGATTTTTCTGACCTGATCAAATGAAGTTTAAATAGACCCCTCCAACACGGGTTACTTGGTGGCTTCCTTTGTTTCTGCGTAACTCAACGTATGTGGTGTCAATACACTTAAGCAATGTTAATGCCATTGCTCTGAAAGTGTGCACCACATGTATTCATTGTAATTTCATTCTGATTTGTTGATTTTAACTAAAAAAATGTTTTGGAACAAGCAAATTAACTAGCTAGCTAATCTTTCTGCTGCTCACAAGCTAATGTTATGTAGTATCTAGTGTGTTCCAGTAGTATGAAATTCATTGGAACCATCCACTAACAAACACAAAATACCATCAAAGATTAATTTCTTACTTTACTTATTACCCATGAGGTTAGATGACAGCTTTGTACACTGTATTCTCTAAACCAGCTTTCACCTGCTATTCCAACCGTCATGATATGAAGCCACATACTCTGAGTATTGTTGGCTACTTTTCCTTCACTCTGCAGACCCACGCATCCCAAACCATCACAATTGGGTTTAGGTCGGGTGATTGTGGAGGCCAAGTCATCTGATGCAGCACCATCATTCTCCTTGGTATAATAGCCCTAACACAGTCAGTGTGTTTTGTGTCATTGTCCTGTTGAAAAACAAATAATAGCCCCACTAAGCCCCACTAATTACTCACAGAGTTTTTGAACTCTGTGAGTAATTTCTTTAGCCCGCAATCTGCGGTGCAGTTAATTGCCGATTTCTGAGGCTGGTTACTCTAATTAACTTATCTTCTGCAGCAGAGGTAACTCTGGGTCTTCCTTTCCTGTGGCGATCTTCATTAGAGCTGTCATGTTCTGGCTTGCCGTGCCAGTGAATCCAACGCCCTCTCTCCCTCACTTCATCATGTACTCCTGTTTCGTTCATTATTGCCTGCACCTGTTTTCCCTCATCACGGAATATCTAAGTTCCTGCTTCCCCAATATATCTTGTCGGTTTTTGTTTTGGTTATACCCAGTGTGACGTTGTTCTGTTTTTGTTCTGTGTTTTACTTTGTTTATGTCCTGGTTCTTTTATCCAGTATTCTATTTTGTTCCTGTCTGTTTTGTTTCATTTATTAAATGTCCTCTGTTTTCCCTGCGGTTGTTTCCTGCTTCCTTCGTCAACGTTACGAGAGCGAGTTTCATCATAGCGCAGCTTGGTTTTTGCAACGAAAAAAATATTCCAGATAGACTTACCTTTTCCGGATTGACTGACCTTCATTTAATTAAGTAAGGATAGACTGTTGTTATTTTGCTTATCTTAGCTGTTCTTGCCATAATATACTGCTCAAAATGATTAAAGGAGCACGTAATCATCACAGTGTAACACCAAGTCAGTTAAACTTCAGGGATAACAGTCTGTCCAGTTAGGAAGTATAAGCGATTGTGAATCAGTGTTACCTGTTTTGCTGCAAATGAAAGTCACAACAGGTGCACTGGAGAGGCAACTGCAAGACAACCCCCAAAAAGGGAATGGTTTTGCAGATGGCGGCCACAGACAATTGCTCTCCATATCCTTCCTGACTGATTCTCTAGTTTTGCATTTTGCTAGTGTCCTTGTCACTATTGGTAGCATGAGGCAGTACCTGCAGCCCATTCAGGTTGCACAGGTAGTCCAGCTCCTCCAGGATGGCACGTCCATATGTGCCATCACAAGGTTTGCTGTGTCTCCCAATACAGTCTCAAGAGCATGGAGGAGTGTTATTCGGTGCATTTGATATACTTTGAATACTCTGAATCCTTTGATATATAACTTGAACTTGAAAATTGAGGAGATACCAGGGGACGGCCCATGACACGAGAAGAGCTGGACGAGGCATCAACCCAGCAGCAGGACCGGTATCTTCTCGTTTGTGCGAGGAGGAACAGGAGAAGCATTGCCAGAGCCCTACAAAATGACCTCCTGTGGGCTACTGGTGTGCATGTTTCTGACCAAAGTGCCATAAACAGACTCCATGAGGGTGGCACGAGTGCCCGACGCCCTTTAGTGGGACCTGTGCTCACAGCCCAGCACCATGCAGCTAGATTGGCATTTGCCAGAGAACATCAGAATTGGCAGGTCCACCAGGGGCATCCCGTTCTCTTTACAGATAAGAGCAGGTTCACACTGTGCACATGTGAAGGCGTGGTGAATGTTATGCTGCCTGAAACATCATCCAGCATGACCGGTTTGGCGGTGGGTCAGTGATGGTCTGGGGACGTGCTAGCTAACAGTACCCTGACTGTTGTTAGGTACTAGGATGAATTCCTCAGACCCATCGTCAGACCTTTTGCTGGTGCAGTGGGCCCTGGGTTCCTCCTGGTGCAGGACAGTACCCAGCCTCATGTGGCCAGAGTGTGTAGGCAGTTCCTGGATGACGAATGCATTGATGACATTGACTAGCCCTCATGTTCCCCAGACCTGAATCCAATTGAGAACCTCTGGGACGTTATGTATCGGTGCATCCAACGCCGCCAAGAAGCGCCACAGACTGTCCAGGAGCTCACTGATGCCCTGATCCAGGTCTGGGAGGAGATCCCCCAGGACACCATCCGCTGTCTCATCAGGAGCATGCCCAGACATTGTCGGGAATGCATACAGGCACGTGGGGGCCATACCCACTACTGAGGCAGATTATGAGTTGCCATGATGAAATTCATGCAAGTTGGAACAGCCTGTAATTTCAATTGTTTACTTTTCAGTGTGAGTTTGAATCCAGCCCTCAAATGGTTGGTGATTTTGTCACAATGTATAGTAAAGATTTTGATCTTAAATATATTTCGTTCGTCGAGACCCGATGTGATTTGTGTTATATTTTTTGAGCAGTGTATCTGTTGCCACCCTACCTTGTCACCCTTTGTATACCCACCCCAACTCCTTAATAAGGAGAGAAATTAACAAGGCACGCCTGTTAATTTGAATGCATTCCAGGTCACTACCTCGTGAAACTGGTTGAGAGATTGCAGAGTTTGCAAAGCTGTCATCAATGCAAAGGGTGGCTACTTTGAATAATCTACAATAGGAAATGTATTTTCATTTGTTTAACACTTTTGGTTGCTACATGATTCATGTTATTTCATGTTTTTGATGTCTTCACTATTCTACAATCATTAAACTGAAGAAATACCCTTGAATGAGTAGGTGTGTCAAAACTTTTGACTGGTACTGTATTTTTTAATATCAAACAGAATTCAATTTCAATGTACCAGTGATTATACTAATATAGAAGTATTGGTCAGGAATCTGAGCATTTTTGTGGGGCATTGTATATGGTTTTCATATAAAATTGACATTCCAAAAAACTTTCAAATAACACAATGTTTATTTTGAATTACCCAGGGAATGTTCTAACATTAACAAAAGGGTTAGACGCAACATCTTAACAACAACCTCTGAACATATCTGGTGATACAATAACACAATGTCATATTTCGGTAACATGTATGAGCAACATTCTGGGAATGCTGTTGCAACCTCAGGCATATAATCATTAGCTTGAGTTAAAACTAGGAGCTTAAATATTTGATGATATTTCAACAATCAGAAGCTTTTTGTCTTATCAGAGTTGCCTGTAAAAATGTTGTCCATCCCTGTACCAAACTCACTGACTCCTCTATGAGCATGTTTCCTCAGTGATGCTTTGTAACAGATGCATAAACCATGCCAACAGCCTGAAAATGTTGCGTACAGCAACTGCAGCTATTAGCTTGGGTGATTGTGACATTACTAGATGTATGCAAAGGCGAACTTGGAGGGAACATCCATTTCTCTGTTAACCACTAATAACCACTTATAAGGGAGCGATATTAACTGCTTTCTCCCCTTTGATAATCTGTGTCTTTGCTAGTAGTTTCCAGATTGTTTCAGGACATTTTCTAAATGGTGTACTGTCTATTTCAGGGCAACGATCAGGTCCGATTTGAGCTTACCTGCTACGCCCTGTACCCTGAAGTGAAAGTGAGTTGTGAAGGAAACCGAAAAATCATTGACTATTTGGAATTAATCTGAAACGGGTCAAAATCCAGTACCTTCAGTCGTGTCATCAGCCGTCTGCTTTCACACGTCAACACCTGCAGCACGTGACTTTCACATCATCCAGTTGCGCCCCACAAAGTACATGCCAAGCCCATTTTCCACTTTCTTTCTCCCCTTCAGATTATTGCTCCATGGCGGATCCCAGAGTTTTACACTCGCTTCCGTGGGAGGAAGGATCTGATGGAGTATGCTGAGGTAACGCGTCCCCACGACTGGATGTCTTCGTAACACGCGCATCGTTCGTGGGGTGCATGTTTGTTTTTGTCTTGTCTTTGATGTGTTTTCCCCCTTGACCACTAGAGGGGGATCCTGCTTTTTCAGTAAAATTAAAGTGCACCTTGGATCCCTGTCGCCGCTATCAATCTCTCCTTTTCTGTGTTTGACTGGGGAGGACCTCATTGGAGCTGATTACTAGCACCTCAAATGTTCTGTAGTCTGAGCTCCGACATCTCTTGTTGAATATTAGCTTCATAGTAATGTAAAGCTCCTGCAACCTTAAAATAAACAGTGCTGCCACTTAAAATGATAAAATTTTGACAAATTTGTACACTGCTCATAATGTAGTTATTCAACAATGACCTCTAATAAATAACATAAGGACCTTATTAAAGTCAAATCTAATTTCACATTCTAGTCATTTGGCAGATGTTGGTATGCAGGGCAGGCGATGTTATGGGTTTAGCTGTTTGGAACATTGCAGAAATATATTGAAATAAAGTCAATGTCACATAGACAGTATTCTATTATTTGTTTGTTATTGAGTGTCTTCCGGCATTTCCTTCACCCCCAGAAACATGGCATCCCTGTGCCTGTCACCCCTAAAGCACCCTGGAGTATGGATGCCAACCTCATGCACATCAGGTGAGAAACAGACCAGTGACTTTCAGTGCTTCCAGTTCAAATGAAAGGACCTGAATTGTGAAAACCAATCAATGTCAAATTTTATTTACATTTGAACTAGATGTATTTAGTTTTCAGACGTTTTCACCAACGTCTGAAAACATTTCATTTAATTGATCTGTCCATATAGCTGTATCTGACAATCCAGTGACCTAACCTAGTTTAAACCACTCACATCTGTGTTGCCTAGGATTTATTCAGCCTAACTTTTGATTATTATTGTGTTGACTTGCTTTATTTATACTTCAACCTCCACCCTCGGTTAAATGTGTACTGTTTATTACTGTCAGTTGTCGCCACAATCTTCTGATTCAGCAACAGGTTGGCTTGTCATTAGCCTGTATGAGGGCTGCCCAACCCTGTTCCTGGAGGTCTACCTTTCTGTAGGTTTCCTCTTCAGGTCATTGGCTTGTCATTAGCCTATATCTGGGCTGATCAACCCTGCTCCTGGAGATGTACAGTCCTCTATGTTTCCTCACCAACCCCACTTGTGACTTACCTGGCGTAGATTTTTATCTAGCTAATTACTAGAATCAGTTGTGCAAACCTAGAGTTGGAGAGAACCTGCAAGAAGGTATATCTTCAGGAACAGGGTTGGGCAGCCCTGGCCCATATGAAGTGCCTGCTTGTATAAACCTTCATAGAATGCTTTTGTTTATAGCCTACATTTACGCACACGTACGCAAGTGTAAATGTACTATTTATCTCACATTGGCATGCAGGGGGAATTTAGGGTCCCCAGGACTTCTCCCGATGTAGAATGGCAAAGGGAATACGTGTGTTCTTCAACATACTGTCTCATTGTTTTTGTATCAATAGCTATGAGTCTGGAATACTGGAAAATCCCAAGGTAAGACTTTGTTCCTGATACACAGTGGTGACTGATGCATGCATGAGCAGTCTGACTAATCACACAGGACATTGACTAGCAGTTAACCCAACACAGTGGTGACTGATGCATGCATGAGCAGTCTGACTAATCACACATGACACTGATTAGCAGTTAACCCAACACAGTGGTGACTGATGCATGCATGAGCAGTCTGACTAATCACACATGACACTGATTAGCAGTTAACCCAACACAGTGGTGACTGATGCATGCATGAGAAGTCTGACTAATCACACAGGACATTGATTAGCAGTTAACCCAACACAGTGGTGACTGATGCATGCATGAGCAGTCTGACTAATCACACAGGACAATGATGATAGTTAACCCAACACAGTGGTGACTGATGCATGCATGAGCAGTCTGACTAATCACACAGGACACTAATGAGCAGTTAACCCAACACAGTGGTGACTGATGCATGCATGAGCAGTCTGACTAATCACACAGGACACTGATGCCAGATTCAACAGGTTGTTACTATCACGTCCTCCTGCAGTCTCTGCTTCAGAAGAGGAAACGCATCACCAAACTGTACTTTTTACTCATATTCAATAACTCTCTCAAGCCTGATTGGTAATTTATAGATTTTCTTCTTGTTAACAGTATAGATTTGTTTTTGCTTCTTGTGCTTTTATTTGTTCATAGCAATAGCTGATAAGAGTCCATTGAGATAAAGTTAACATAGTGGAGAGGGTAGAGACCCTGCCCCTGTCTCTTCCATTAGCTTCAGCGCAGAGAGACCAAACCCTGAGTTCCCAGTGGGACAGAGATAGTTTGATGTCGACTGGGGTCAAGGCGGTACACTAAGGCCACCCCTTGATGACCCAAACCTCATCCTTCCTCGTTGCCTCTTCTCACCCTGAGCCCTGCCGGGCTTGGGAAGAGCCTGGGACACACAGACACTGACTTGTCGTCAGAAACGGCTCCCATAATTCCCCATTTCATGGGAGCTGGGGGAGGGTTAGGGTGGCACGCCCAGCTGGGCCTCGTGCACCCCCCCCCTCCCCACCGGGGCTCTTGGGGAACCATTGTCTCTGGTTTGCGCCGCCGCAGGCTGCAACGTGGGAGGGACCCATTTCACCGTGACACCGTGACACCAGAATGTCACCAGTAACAGTAAAGTACAAAGGTGGCGGGCAGACAGATGAGCGTCCCAATGGACGGGGTGTCAGGGAGCCCAGGGGTCCCCCGCCTTCGCAGTACAGGGGCAGGAGTGTAAGGCTGGCTTGTCTCTGTCCCCGGCTCGCCCTGTGGAGACATACAGCCTGAAAAGAAGCCTCTCAATGGCATGGCCATGTATAGTATGACAGTGTAGTGGAATTGATTTAATTCTTTGTTTTAGTCCCATTTACATTCACAATGAATTTATCAATGGAGTTAAATACGATGAAATATTTATGGTGGCGCAAATAAAAGTGATAAAGGGATTTGAATAAATTACGCGGAGCGTGTTATGATCCTTTTAAGGTGGAACAGACTGTAATAATTCAGTCATTTACATGTATTACCCCTAGTTTCAGCTCCCATATCAGATAGACATTAGAGAGTGCATTTCAGTTGATCACATTTTTCAGTGTCTGTTGTCACCTTTTACTTTAGATTTTGTGCCTCAATTTAAAACCGTTGCATGCTTCTTGTAAACCGTGCTCTAAAGGGAATGTGAAAGCATGATGGCAATACAAATATCACTGTACTGTGGTCAACATGAACATGACAGTCAGTCAGCAGAGGTAGTGAAAAGGTCATCTCAGCCTTCCAATGTCCCTACTGTGTAGCTGCTTAGTAGGAGTCCCAGCGGTGAACAGGATGGCTCCATTCAGCACACTGTCAGATCAGGAAAGGTCCAAGTGGTTGCTTGGATGTTTCTACTGAGAACAGGGTCAGGTGGCACTGTTACTATTGAAAATAATTGAATTCTCCACCACTACTCAGTCAGGTTTAGCCTTTCACTTCTCAGCTAGGCTGTATCGTTGTTGTCCCCATTGTCATTGTGGTTCTAGAGAAGGGTTTGGTTCCAGTATCTATGAATGATAGTTTTAATGATGCAAACAAATGTCTTTGAAGTGTGTATACTGTGAAGATTTTTATATGTGATCATGCATTTCTTTAATTTGTTAATTAGTTTAGTTAGTTTTCCTGAAACACAACCAAGTCTGATGTTCTCTGTGTGGCCCGTCGAGCGGTCTGGGCCCAGGCCCAGGGGCTGACACTCGTCTGCACTCATTAAAACCTCACCTCTGTCTAAATGATAGCCCTTGGCGGGGCTTCCCCTGGCTCAGTAGCACTGGAGTAATGAATGGGAACGCTGTCTGCTATATGCAGAGGTCCTTTGATCAGGCCTGGGCTCCACTGGTTTTCACTAAAGAGGAGGTAGCTGAACAACCAGCCCTGTTACACACTGGAAATTTAACTTGTGTGTTAGTTTGGGAATGACCCGGCCCATGCTGTGGCTGCCTAGGGGGAAGGATGCGTGCGTGCGTGCGTGCGTGTGTGTGTGTGTGTGCGTGCGTGCGTGCGTGCGTGCGTGTGTGTGTCCGTCCGTCCAAACTCAGAAAGCTAGATTTGGAATTTGTCCTCCTCACCCCTTGGTCAAATGTATTGTCGGGTCTGACCTATGCTTGTGGCTCAATCTAACTCTGTTTTAGTTCCTATCTTCTTTGTTTGGGCTTTGTTACAAGTATAGACTTTAGTGCCAGGCTGTTGGTAGATACTGTAGACGATGGCCAATGATAATGTTAGTCAAATGTCGATGGGTCTGGGTGTTAAACATGACAAATAGTTCACACACATCAGATGTAATACATTCTCTCATTTCAATGTGCCATGTTTGCAAATGGCATTTTAAAGACACGGCCAGACTTGAGACATGGTGATTTAAGTGTCATTTCCGAACCAATGGGCAAGATTCTCTTTTTTTTCTGCCGTACTCCCTTTCCTCTCCCTTTCTTCTCCCCACCTCTGCCTTTTCTTTGGACGCCTCCGGACTCGATTGAAAGGCAATGAGGCAGCTAACATGTGGAAAGATAGAAATTTACTCGCTTTAAGTTCATGCTGCCAAAGCCCTCTTTCTGGGGGCTGCATTGAGTGGGCCCAGAGCAGCTCAACAATATGGCAAGACTGGAGAAAGGCTGCACAGGGAGCTGGTCACAGCGACATGATGGCTGCGCTTCACGCCCCATTTGATACCAATGCCGTCAGTCTCTCTTTCTCCCCCTCCCTCTCGCTCTCTCCCACTCTATTCCTACCTTTTTCTTTTTCAGGGCCAGGGGTTTTGGGACAGGTCCACCTGCGGGGGGTTGGAATTGAAATGCATTGATCTCAAGGCAATGAAAACTACTCCCTTTAGCTTTCCATTTCTCTGTCCCCCACTTTAATTCAGTGCGTCTCGTGAGCATGCATGTGTTTGAATTTGGATTGCATGTGTATCCATGGGATGTTTTTTGTGTTGGAAGGTAAGCATAGCACATTTGATTATACAGTGAACTCAAGGCGGCAGAAACATTGCATCTTTATTGGTTAGGGTTGTGCCGTCGTTAAATCGCTGTTGTTGGTAAGTCAGCTCTACCCCACTGTAGTCACCATAAAGTAAGATCTAGTGGGTTCTTTTTTTTTAAGGAATTCATTTTCTCTACTCCTTCCTTTAGTTTGTTGTCCGTCTGGGCACTGAGGCAGAAACTAAAAGGTATAGACTGGAGCCGTCAAAGTTTGTTTTGTGTTTAGTTAAAAGGAAAGACGCGATTGCGCTTTCGCTGTGGCTGACAGATTAGTTATTGTATGATGATTCTTTTCCATCTGGTAAAGGTTTCCATTTAAATGCACCCAGTAGTTATTTTGCATAGTCCCCCTGCAATTTTCCTCAGCTCAGGGGACATTGTCTGGTTGTAATGTGGGGTAATTGGCAGGGGTGTCAGCCCGATTTATTCAAGTCCTCAACCACCTACTCCCCTTAACTGATAAACGACAAACGTCTGTCTTGGCTCCTACGACTCCATAGGGCTCGAGGAAATAGAGGTAGGTTGTTGTTGTGTGGTTCCTATGAAGATACATTCTTCTGCAAAAAATGAATAAAAGGGAAAATGTCTGTCATAAAATCGTGTTCCGGAGATGCACGGAAGCATATGGGGAGAAGAATCTGGTTGACAGAATTGGGAGGTGTGCTTGTGCTTTTCCAGACAGCCGGTGAATATTGAGTGCTGCAGTCACTTGAGTACATCCTGCCATGGTATCGGGGCTGTTTTGACTTATGAAGTGTCTTTTTCATGAATTGGGGTCTCTATCTTTGTCTGTCTCTCTCTCCCTTGTTGAATATCCTCTACCCCCTC
>JACXGI010009732.1:0-10119 GCA_016801175.1 Esox masquinongy | reverse complement strand
CTTGCTATGTTCTTCACTGAATTTCTTTTTAGTCCCAGTTGTTTTTTTAAAGTTTATTTGAATCCCTTTTTGCCGAAGCTTCAGCCATTCTACCTGTGGTCCACACACAAAAGAATACAAAACCTGATCGTAACAAAACACTTACAGACAACTTAAAAAATTTAAAATACCATAAACACAAATGTACTGAGATAAAGAGCAAGGGTGAAATGTGAATGTCATTACAGAACCATGCTCCAGCCAACCTGTACCTGATGACCAAGAACCCAGAAGACACCTGTGACAGCCCAGATGTACTGGAGATTCACTTCACCAAAGGTCTGTCTAAAAGGGCTGTTTTAACTCTCCATTCTGTCCAGTTTGAACTGCATGGTAGTCTAACCGGTTGATGTTGTCTGTCCCACCAGATGCAAATATCTATGACTGTTAGTTCATGATTCAGAACCATATAGTTTGACTCTTAGGCCTCTAGCTCAGCCAGGTTAATAATTCAGACCCAGGATGTGGTTTGACTCTAAGGCCTCTAGCTCTGCCAGGTTGATGATTTTTCTATCATCCTATCCTCCATTGGCCTGTGCACTGATCACAGCCTCAGGCTGCTGTAGACCTGAGGTAGACCACAGCCTCAGGCTGCTGTAGATGTGCTTGCCTGACCACCCAGACGGAGAACAGCCCAGCTCCAGCGCTACTAAAACAGCCTGCCTGGGGCCACGGAGGGGCCCGGAAGCATTAAGTTAGCTCATAGAACTAAGGGAGGCCCGTGTGATCCACCACTGCAGGACTAAACAGAGGAAAGTGTTGCTTTTGTACAGACAAGGGGGCCATCCCGTCCTGGGTCAAGAAGCACAGATGTCTCATGTCTATATCCTGGTCACAACTGTCAATGTGTAGACTGGGCCGTAGACCGCTGGGACATCAAATGACACGGCAGGATGTTAGGCTGTCGTCCCGGTGGTGACCGGTGACATTTTTATGACCTTATTACTACACTCAAGCACTAATAAAAGATCCCTTTTTTTAGTAGTTTGAAGTGTGATTTACATTGTGTTACGTTTTGTGCAACTACGAAGGTTTTGTGGGGTTTGTGTGACAGTTTACATTGCTTCAGAAATGTGTGAAATATCGAAAAAGAAAGGCCATGATATATTTTATGCACAGCAACGCTTTATGAAACGATATGGTAATGTAAACTGTCATATCATCGTATAACTTGCTTTTGCCTTGGCCCATTGCTCATTTGCAATGAGTTATGTTCTCTCCACTTATTGATTGGAGATGACAAAAGCTGTTTTAGTGGCTCCCACAAAGGCTTCAGCTTACTCCTCCTCAACACAACAGCGGTGCAATAATGTTTTCTTTCTCCATCTTTTCATCTCCCACCAGCCTTTTTCCAATAGGTTTTCTCACTGATTAAAAAGAATTTTAACTACTAAACTTTTTTCTTCAGCGAAAGTTTTTCCCTTCTCTTTTTTATCCCTCTTCCTTTCAGTGAAATAAGGGGAAAGGAAAAAGAGACAGAGAGGAAAAATGTAAAGCAGTAATTTTTCCTACAACTGTGTCTGCTGTCCCATTGTCTGCACTGTTCACTTCAGCACTGAAGAAAAGGGCCGGGAGGGAAAGAAAGGCCCCAATGAATGATAGACCCTGCGAGATGGAAGACGAGAGGCCAGGCTCGGCTCCCGCGTTCACACCCTCACTTAATTTATTTGAACTTTTAATCTAATTATTAACTATTTGGGGGATCAGGGGGCTTTGTCGAATTGCTATCCGTGTGTGGAGTTTTCCTTAGGGGCTAAGGATTCCCGGGATATGGGAATGGACGAATGACAAAGCCCTTGTCTGAAAATATTTTGTCAAGTCTTTTACGTGTCATTCGAACAGGGCTTACATTGGGGCCCACTGAAAAGCTGCTTTTACTCTGGGACTTGATTGGCAACTGCAAGCATGCTAAATGCTAATGAGCTCCGTATGATAGGAATGAATATCAGCAGATTTTTTTTTGCCCCTTCCTATTTTTTCTTTTTCTTCTGTCCTCCATGTCTTACTCTTTTTAGCCTTCCCCTTCCACTCTATTTCCCAGTATATTCCCTCTGTTCCGCTCATGTCCCTGTCTATTCCCCCTGCCCACACATTTCCCGGTCTATAGCAACTCCTTCACCCATGCCCCGGTCTATTGCACCTCCTCCACCCATTCCCCGGTCTATTGCACCTCCTCCACCCATGCCCCGGTCTATTCCACCTCCTCCACCCATGCCCCGGTCTATTCCACCTCCTCCACCCATGCCCCGGTCTATTCCAACTCCTCCACCCATTGCCCCGGTCTATTCCAACTCCTCCACCCATGTCGAGTCTATTCCTCCAGCTTCAGCCTCTGTGTTGCTTATTTCAACCAAATGAGTACTATGAATAAGCAAGTAAATACCTGTGGTTTTTATGAGTTTAGTAGTGTCTGCTGTTGTTGGTAAGGGTTGATTTAGGAGCACCTAGGCATGTGTGCATGTGTTGGTGTGCTCATTAGGGATGGTTGATGCATTATCTCATGTTTCTTTCTCACACACACACACACACACACACACACACACACACACACACACACATACTTACATACACATAACTCCATGAGCAGTGGGTAGCTATTGGTAGACAAGGTACGGGTGACACAAAGCCTGGCGTGTGTAATTCAATTAGGAAAGGGCCTGCCTGCAATTTCACAGCCTTCAAATTAGTAGGGCTTTGTCATTTATTAGTACTTCTCACCACATCCCATTGAACAACTTAAACATTAATACTCCTCAACCCCTCCTCCAACCTCCACCCTTCACCACATCTAAATATCCTGTTCTTCATCTCTTCACTTTTCATGGTCTCTAGCCTCTCCCTTGTGAATTGTCTTCAGTGCATGGGAAGCAGTCTCCGCTTAAGTCATTGTTTGTGAACACTAGTGTGTACATTCAGTTTGGATGGCAATTTTGCTCATCTTTAGCCATATTAACTGACTTACATCTGATTAATCAAAGTGTAGTGTATGTAAGGCAATTCAATTCCAGATCAAATACAGCCCACGTCCAAGTAAAAAAAAATGCTTTGAGTCCAAGGGTGGAACGTGAATAGCTCTCCTTTGAAAGTCTCAGAGAACTGTATTGTTAACCTGAGTATTGTGCACAGTGCTGTGAAGTTAAAAGGTGTGTGGACGGTTGGCCCCGACTGACTGGTTCCATTTGTGTCCACACAGGTGTGCCAGTCAAAGTGACCAACGTCAATGATGGCAAGGCCAAGGACACACCACTGGACATCTTCTCTTATCTTAATGAGATTGGGTGAGTCTGACGTTCTCCTACCAGAGCCACTGGAACGCCTTTAGCTGCTCTGTTTGTCCCAGCCGTCAGTACGTTTCAGCGCTACAAGGCTGTTCACTGTCTTCTGCATTCCCGCTCCTCAAACATTAACCATAACATCTTCATTTTTGCATTACTGATGTGGAACAACCTCTTGGTTTATTTTCTTTTGGCTAGTTTTGCATCATATGCCGAAAATATTTTAAATAATAAAATATTAATGAGGATTTGGGGGCCAAAAAATATTTTTGGTCTGCAAGTTTTGGACGCCCCTGGCCAACCCTATTTTAAATCCTTACTGCAGTGGTTTCTGTGTGTGCATATGGCAGAGAAATACAGATTTTTTAACTATCGTGCTTAGTGAAAAAGCACTTTCTAACCAGTGTTGTGGTCTCTCAGAGGGAGGCATGGAGTTGGGAGGATCGACATTGTGGAGAATCGCTTCATCGGCATGAAGTCCAGAGGTAAGGCAGTGACAAGGTGTGATGAGAGAACCTCTGTTAGAGGAGAACCATTGATGGAATCAATAGGATGTATCTAATTGAAAAGGCATATTCAGGTTTTCTTTCACTAACATTGATTAAAATGTCATTCTGTTTTGTAGAGATGGATAAGCTAGCACAAAGACTTAGTACCTACTCCACCATAAGGGCCAACACTCAGGTCCTTTTTGTAAAGCTTGTCATATATAGTGCTTTCGTGCACTTAATGTCGGTGCTAAAAGTGGACCCTTGTTATTCCACTACTAAAAGTAAACACACACTGTGTGCCTCTCTTTTTCCTTTCAGAGGAATGGATCATTATTAATAATAAAACACTGCTCAAAAAAGTTAAGGGAACACTTAAATCACACATCGGATCTCGATAAATTAAATAATTAAAGATCAAAATCTTTACTGTACATTGTGTAATTCGTTGAGAACAAAATGATGTAACAACAATGGAAACCAAAATCACCAACCGGTTGAGGGCTGGATTCAAAGTCACACCGAAAATCAAAGTAAATAACTGAAATCACAGGCTGTTCCAACTTGCATGAATTTCATTGCAGCAACTCATAATGTGACCCAGTAGTGTGTATGGCCCCCATGTGCCTGTATGCACTCCTGACAACGTCTGGGCATGCTCCTGATGAGATGGCAGATGGTGTCCTGGGGGATCTCCTCCCAGACCTGAATCAGGGCATCAGTGAGCTGGACAGTCTGTGGTGCTACTTGGCAGCGTGGGATGCCCTGATACATAACGTCCCAGAGGTTCTCAGTTGGATTCAGGTCTGGGGAACGTGAGGGCCAGTCAATGGCATCAAGGCCTTTGTCATCTAGGAACTGCCTACACACTCTGGCCACATGAGGCCGGGCATTCCGCCTGCACCAGGAGGAACCCAGGGCCCACTGCACCAGCAAAAGCTCTGACAATGGGTCTGAGGATTTCATCCCGGTACCTAACAACAGTCAGGGTACCGTTGGCTGGCACGTGGAGGTCTGTGCGTCCCTCCAAGTATATGCCTCCCCAGACCATCACTGACTCACTGCCAAACCAGTCATGCTGGATGATGTTGCAGGCAGCATAACATTCACCACGGCATCTCCGGACTCTTAAGTCTGTCACATGTGCGCAGTGTGAACCTGCTCTCATCGGTTGATGAGAATGGGGCACCAGTGGGGAACCTGCCAATTCTGGTGTTCTATGGCGAATGCCAATCAAGCTGCACGGTGCTGGGCTGTGAGCACAGGTCCCACTAGAGGACGTCGGGCCCTCATGCCATCCTCATGGAGTCTGTTTCTGACAGTTTGGTTGGAAACATGCATACCAGTAGCTCGCTGGTGGTCATTTTGTAGGGCACTGGCTGTGCTCCTCCTGTTCCTCCTTGCACAAAGGAGCAGATAGAGGTGCTGCTGCTGGGTTGATGCCCTTCTACGGCCCTGTCCAGCTTTCCTTGTGTACCGGCCCGTGTCCTGGTATCTCCTCCATGCTCTTGAGACTCTCCTGGGTGACACAGCAAACCTTGTGACAGCACGTATGGATGTGCCATCCTGGAGGAGCTGGACTGTCTGTGCAACCTGAATGGGCTGCAGGTACTGTCTCATTCAACCAGTAGTGACAAGGACACTAGCAAAACGCACAACTAGAGAAGAATCATTCAGGAAGGATAAAGAGAGAGCAATTGTCTGTGGCCACCACCTGCAAAACCATTCCCTTTTTGGGGGTGGTCTTGCTGTTGCCTCTCCAGTGGATCTGTTGACACTTTCGCTTAATCGCTTATGCTTCCTAACTGGACAGATTGATATCCCTGAAGTTTAATTGACTTGGTGTTATACTGTGATGATTACATGTTCCCTTAATTATTTTGAGCAGTGTATATTCAACTTTTATAGCTCTGTTCATTACAGAAATAGCATGATGATGTAAACCAACAACAACAGAAAAAGCTATTTAAAAGTGCTAACTTAATAAATGTGACTATACGGTTGGTCAAGAGACTGACGGTTGGGAACATTCATGGTTTCTGTGTGGTCTGGGGTCACAACACCATCCACTCTTTGCAGCATATGCAGACTGCACACACATTTCTCTTGTTGTTGCTACACACATGCATACTCTTTTAATCCACTCTCAGTTTAAAGGACTTTATTGGCATGAGAAACATTTGTTTACGTTGCCAAAGCAAGTGGAAAATAAAAAAGCTACAGTGAGGGAAAAAGTTATTTGATCCCCTGCTGATTTTGTACGTTTGCCCACTGACAAAGAAATTATCAGTCTATAATTTTAATGGTAGGTTTATTTGAACAGTGAGAGACAGAATAACAACAAAAAAATAAAAAAAAACGCATGGCAAAAATGTTATAAATTGATTTGCATTTTAATGAGTGAAATAAGTATTTGATCCCCTCTCAGTCAGAAAGATTTCTGGCTCCCAGGTGTCTTTTATACAGGTAACGAGCTGAGATTAGGAGCACACTCTTAAAGGGAGTGCTCCTAATCTCAGCTTGTTACCTGTATAAAAGACACCTGTCCACAGAAGCAATCAATAAAATCAGATTCTAAACTCTCTACCATGGCCAAGACCAAAGAGCTGTCCAAGGATGTCAGAGACAAGATTGTAGACCTACACAAGGCTGGAATGGGCTACAAGACCATCGCCAAGCAGCTTGGTGAGAAGGTGACAATAGTTGGTGCGATTATTCGCAAATGGAAGAAACACAAAAGAACTGTCAATCTCCGTCAGTCTGGGGCTCCATGCAAGATCTCACCTTGTGGAGTTGCAATGATCATGAGAACGGTGAGGAATCAGCCCAGAACTACACAGGAGGATCTTGTCAATGATTTCAAGGCAGCTGGGACCATTGTCACCAAGAAAACAATTGGTAACACACTACGCCGTGAAGGACTGAAATCCTGCAGCACCCGCAAGGTCCCCCTGCTCAAGAAAGCACATGTACAGGCCCGTCTGAAGTTTGCCAATGAACATCTGAATGATTCAGAGAACTGGGTGAAAGTGTTGTGGTCAGATGAGACCAAAATTGAGCTCTTTGGCATCAACTCAACTCGCCGTGTTTGGAGGAGGAGGAATGCTGCCTATGACCCCAAGAACACCATCCCCACCGTCAAACATGGAGGTGGAAACATTATGGTTTGGGGGTGTTTTTCTGCTAAGGGGACAGGACAACTTCACCCTATCAAAGGGACGATGGACGGGGCCATGTACCGTCAAATCTTGAGTGAGAACCTCCTTCCCTCAGCCAGGGCATTGAAAATGGGTCGTGGATGGGTATCCCAGCATGACAATGACCCAAAACACACGGCCAAGGCAACAAAGGAGTGGCTCAAGAAGAAGCACGTTAAGGTCCTGGAGTGGCCTAGCCAATCTCCAGACCTCAATCCCATAGAAAATCTGTGGAGGGAGCTGAAGGTTCGAGTTGCCATCCTCGAAACCTTTATGACTTGGAGAAGATCTGCAAAGGGGAGTGGGACAAAATCCCTCCTGAGATGTGTGCAAACCTGGTGGCCAACTACAAGAAACGTCTGACCTCTGTGATTGCCAACAAGGGTTTTGTCACCAAGTACTAAGTCATGTTTTGCAGAGGGGTCGAATACTTATTTCACTCATTAAAATGCAAATAAATTTATAACATTTTTGACATGCATTTTTCTGGATTCTTTTGTTGTTATTCTGTCTCTCACTGTCCAAATAAACCTACCATTAAAATTATAGACTGATCATTTCTTTGTCAGTGGGAAACGTACAAAATCAGCAGGGGATCAAATAATTTTTTCCCTCACTGTAGGTATCACTTTATTTTGAGAGTCTCAAATGTGTTTCTGTGGATGCTGACAATCAATAACATCTTAACTAACTATTCTTTCTACTAACCTTAACTTTTATCCTAAACTTAACCCCTTACCTAGAGCCTTATTCAATACCTAATCCTAACATTTGCAAGCAGTTGCCTATCAACAGATAGTTTGTTGAAATTTTGTTAATAGTGATACTATATTGAAGTTGGAAATTAGGACTGTGAAACTAAAGTGTAAACCAAAGCTATGATAAATAACAAAAGTGAAAACAAAAATGAACAAATTGTTCAAAAGGCATTTTGCATGTTTTGTTAATGGCTAATGTTATGTTATCCACAGTGTTGTGAAAATATGCAAATAGTTACAAGCTTTTTCTCACTCCCTGACAAACACACACACTTCACAGATACTAACTTCCTCACGCAAACTCTCCAACTCAGCAGTCACCCACTCCTGCACACAACGTCTCATTCACTGAACTGAACTTCCCGGGTGAAACGTCTTTATTGTTGCTGTACCTGTCACCACAACGTGGGCCGTGAGGGGTGCGATGTTTGTGACCATGTACCATGTCAAACAGAATGTCACTCACTCCCCTAGTGACCCACGCTGCCTTTGTACTCCTCACAATAATCTGACTGGCAAATTGACTCACCAACACACTCCTCTGGCTTTGAGTGGCAGGTGGAAATTGAAAAAATGGGAAGCCCGCTTTTGTCCCCCTTGGCTGCATAAAAGATCAAAGCTTATCTTGTCCGCAGTAGCGGGCGATGAGCAGAGTGAGGTTTGACAGGGGTGAATAACTAGTAAAGATTGTGTGTGTTTCTGGGACCGATGGAGTGTGTCATTTCCTTGTATGTCTTGAGAAGGTGGGGTCAGGAAGGCCTGGGATGGAAATGGTTGTCATTCCTCCACAAAGTTGTTTGTAAGTGGTGTGCCTAGGTTATCCCTTGTCTGGATTCACTTTGTGGTGGACCACGTTGTATTGAGAATGTTTAGAACATTCTGTTTTGATGGTGAAGTGGTTTGATTGATATTATATGATTGTTTGATTTTTTTGCGAGGATAGGTGAAGCGATTTTGTTGTTTTTCAGAGTAGTGCTATCAAATCAACTTGTACTTTTTTTTATTGTTGAGTTCAAGCCCCAACATTTTTCATTCATTTTTTAAGGCGTGCGCATCTGTGAGCCTGTAGATGCGTAGACTTAATCCACGCTGCTTAATGTCTGACTCTTGATCAGAGCAGGAAGCAGACTTTAATGTGTCTGTGTGTACATGGGTGCGTGTGTCTGCATGTGCATGGGATGTAACCCCATAGGGGTCTGCTGGCTCAGCCCAGGTGGGGTTAATGCTTGGTCTTAACCCCTCCACCCCCTCCAGCAGAGTGGCCCCACAGACAGATAAACTGTTTAAAAGATTAATACTTGGAAGTCAGTGTTTTTATTTGCCTCGGCTTAACTGACAAGCCGCAGTTGGTTTAGCCAAGGAAGATAGCCTTTTATTGTTTCTAATCTAAACTAACTGCTCTCTTCTGGGTACTTAAGGTAAACTGGGTTAGAGGGCAGTTTTAACTGTTTGATCAGATAGTGGCAGCGGAACTGTTCCTGTTTTGCCCTGTGTAGCCTGTTCTTTCCACTAAACCCACTGACTTTTGAGGTTTAGATGATTAGCAGTTTTGATGAGTCCTGTTTTGGGCAGCCAGGGTAGTTGAAGTGCTTCTCAGTTTTCAGCTGATGTTTTGGGGTCTGCGCCCCACACCTTCAGGTAGCCACCAACACAAGAATTGTATATAACCTTGGAAGTAGTCTTTTAAAAGCAGCACTCGGTTAAGGACCCAACACAAGTTGCCCATCCACACATGTGAAATCACTGAGACTCCACTCAGTTCTTTTTTTGTCCCGTTTTTTTTTGGCTCTTTCACCTAATAAGACAGACAGCTGAGTGACAACTTCATTTCTCCTGTTGGCCCATCCCCGTCCCCCCTCTCTCCATGCTTCTCAACACTGCAGTGGGGGGAAATTGTAGGGTAGGGAGAGCCTGGTCCCAGATCTGGGCAGACGGGGGCCTCCTACCCTGTCATTTGCCCACAACAGTCTCATTCTGACTGGGGTGAGATACCGTGGTGCTGGCCTGTCTGTCAGGTTGAACATGGATTGTGCCTAATAGAGCTGTCTGAGTTGAGTTGGTCCTGGAAGGAAGGACAATGAGGTTATCATGCACACAGGAGAAACTGTAATCCTCTTTTGACCAATTCTGTTTTGCATTTTCTCCTTCCTTTTTGGTGTCGGTGAAGCTGCTCCACTATTTTTAAAAGGCAACATTTAATTTGCTAATTGTCTATCTACTTTTTCTTCCTCATCTACAATGGTGACAGAAGTTAGAAGGCCTATTGTTTCTAGATGTATTTGTCATAATATATATTGGGTTTGAGGTGTGTGTGTGTGTGTGTGTGTGTGTGTGTGTGTGTGTGTGTGTGTGTGTGTGTGTG
>JACXGI010009731.1:15498-29610 GCA_016801175.1 Esox masquinongy | reverse complement strand
GTATCAGATCGAGGCCCCCAGTTCATCTCCCGAGTTTGGCGTGCGTTCTGTGATCGTCTGGGTGTCTCCATTAGCCTGTCCTCCGGGTATCACCCCCAAACCAACGGTCAAACGGAGCGCCTGAACCAGGAAATAGGGAGGTACCTCCGCAAACACTGCGCCCGCCAACCGCATGACTGGAGCCGGTACCTGGCTTGGGCTGAATACGCACAAAACTCCATAATACATTCCTCCCTCCGTCTTACTCCATTTCAGTGCGTCCTAGGCTACCAACCCCCTATGTTTCCGTGGGCGACAGAGCCTGGCACGGTGCCTGCGGTCGATGACTGGTTCAGGCGCAGTGAGCAGGTCTGTTCGACGGCCCATAAGCACCTCCGTCTAGTGTCCGCTACCCAAAAGCGGTTTGCTGACCGTCGCCGCCGACCCACTCCTCTCTTCCATCCTGGGCAGCGGGTTTGGCTGTCCACCCAGGACATCCGGCTCCGCCTCCCCTGTAGAAAGCTGAGCCCTCGGTTCATCGGACCCTTCAAAATAACGCACCGCATTAACCCTGTCACTTACCGTCTCCAGGTCCCCCACCAGTACCGGATCCACTCCACGTTCCATGTCTCTCTACTCAAGCCGGTGCACTACAGTCCACTCCATCCTCCCGTTGCCCGCCTCCCTCCTCCTCCACAAGACGTCGGTGGGGAGCCCGCATACGCCATCCAGGGCATCGTGGATTCCCGACGCCGGAAGGGGGGGCTTCAGTACCTGGTGGACTGGGAGGAGTATGGTCCCGAGGAACGGTCTTGGGTCCCTGCCCATGAAATCCTGGACCCTGACCTGATCCGGTCCTTCCACCTAGACCGACCTGATCGTTCTGCCCCTCGCCCCCGGGGGCGACCGCCCAAATCACCGGCTGCCCCGTCTGCCTCTTCTGCCGGATCGGCTGCCCGGCCGGGCTCTGGGGTGAGGCTGCCCGGCCGGGCTCCTGACCTGACCCGCTCCGGGGCAGGTGCTCCTGCTGGCCATCGGGTCCCGCCCTCCCTCCTCTGTGGTCCTGCTTTGTGCGTCCGGGGTCCGCCCCTGCCGGGGGGGGGTCATGTGAGGTCCGGGATGTGCCCTGTTTCCCTTCGTTGAATTGAATGTAGCCTGCTTGTGAAATCCGGGAAGTGACCTGTTTCCTTTGTTGCCTTGAATGTTGCCTACTCAATCCCCATTATTGTTTGAACCTGTGTCTCGTTCTACCCCTATATAAGTGCTGTGTTTGCTGCCAGTCTTTGTGAGGTATTGTTTGTGTATGCAACTCTACTGAGCCTTCTTCTCCCGAGCGTGCCTTTATCCCTGCCTACTTCTTGTATCAGCCCATCTCTGTATCCTGACCATTGCCTGTCTGTTGACTGCCTCTTTTGGATTACCCTTTGTACCTCTGCCTCCTGCCTACTTGCTTTGACTGTTACCGACCAATCGCCTGCCCATTGACTACGCCACTGCCTGTTCCTTCGGCACTCCTGTGTTTTCTCCCTAATAAAGGAGTCCCTGCGTTCTGCGCTTGGATCCATTCCTCCATCCCTCTGTTTCGTGTGAGTTCATTACAACATGACTGTTACGGCCATTCAAGCTACAAAAAGTCAGAAATCTTTTGTGTTTTGCCAATTAAATAAAACAACAATGTTAGAATAAAATATAAACACATTTATGAAAAGTCAGGATCCTATAGTTATATGGGTTTCATTTCAACAAAGTTATTACATTGCAAAATAACAGTTAAAATTATTGCCTTGGTAGTTCTAGTGTACTAAAAACGCAGTTATTCAGTTATGACATGGGGTTTCCGCAAGAAAGCAAAGTCCCATTTTCTTTGGCACCGTGTGCTTCGTCTGAGATTAAAACAAACAAGATAATCAGACATACAGAATTTGTTCCTTTGTTTGTATCAAGCCAGACAAGACAGTCTCAAAAGCAAACCCTGGCCCATTGGTTTTGACTTTAGAGTGCCTAATACTGCTACTTCACCTCAATTTGAAGAAACGTCACCGTTTGGATTTAAATAAGGAGATCCTTAATTATAAGTAACCTGAGACATTAACACACACACTGCCAGAATGCTATTACTAGAATGGCCATAGCGTTCATTCTGACCGTTCATAAATTATTTGCATATAATTTCAATAATCAATATAAAATAGAATAATAAATGGATCTGTAATGTTAAGATAGGAAATGTTTTTCTTCTAATGAACATTAAAATGTATTAGTTAATCGACAACCACAGAATCTGCTATTGTTATTATACATTACAGATTTCGGATTAGATCAATATTCTGTTATTTTCTTTTGTAAAAAACAAACAAATTAATTCTTCCTGATTACAAACTGATTTAGAAAGCAATATTTGGTTTGGTGAGTAAAAATGTAATGCTGTAAAATTATAATGAAAGTTTTTTCCTGAGTGGGCTCACTTGAACAAGGCATCGGGTTGTTTTGGGGGCAAACAACACGCATCAATTTCACTGACACTTGTGGATCAATTACTCACAGTCAACACAGGTAATCTCTACCTTCCATGTGCAGTTCCCACACACTAGCCTACCTTGCGACCTTTGTCAAAAGTGTCCTTTGTTTTGGTGATCCGCACTCTCAAGAGCTGGATAAAGGAGCAAGCACTGAAATTTATACACTGTCTATAGCGTAATGCATATGGTCAGTATGACCGTTATGGCCATTCAAGCTAGAAAAACTCAGAAATTGTAAAAATAAGGTGTTCGTAAAAATACCCTGCAAGTTAAATGAGCTTAACATTTTTCACACCGGGAAACCGTGCCGGGAGAAGCTTAAAAAATGAAAACAAGATTACAAGAAGATCAAGGATCACAATAACAGAAGCGGCTCTGACCGGCGGAGCAAGTGGTTTGACCATCTAGATGCGTTGCTGGGTCACAGGCCAGCCTTCTTGGGCGCAGCGGCAATGATTGACTCGGCTGCTGTGTTGTTGGAAGCTATGATGGAAGTCACAGAAACTGCATAACCAGTCGGTTTAAGGTAAATCACATAATGTTTCACATGATGCATGTTAAATGCTATAGCGTTATGTTTTGGAAAAATCATGATATTTGATTTCTATACTAATCATGTTGATAGTCAAGCTATTGTTCCTCTAGACAAAAGCCACGTTTCCACCAAAAAGTACCTGGAACTTTGAGTCCCAGGAACTGCTATTCAAGGAACTAAAGGGTTCCTTCAGCGCATTGTTGTGTGCGTTTCCACCGCGGTCTAAAGTCCTGTGAAGATTGGGCAAATTAGTTTGCTGACGTATGCACCATACGCTATACAAAGCGACAGACAGACATCTTTATTATTTATGCGACACTGCAACCATGGAGGAGATTCAAGTTGTGTTGCTGCTGATCATCATTTATTGGTTTGCAAATGTGGTCATTGAGTCAACGGTGGAAAACAGACGAGCAGTAGTAGCAAAGCGGATTCAAAATTCCCGAAATGCCCGAAAAGGAAGACGTAAAGCAAGTGAATGGATTTTACGAGTTATTGCGGAGATTGACCATGAGATGACTGAGACAGATTCGCGCCATCACGCATAAAGAACAAGAATGGTAAGATTTTAGTAGGCCTATATACGTTTAAGTAAATTGCAATTGGAAATAATGATTTTGTAAACTACATTGACTTATTTTTGGCACCTTTTTGTGTGTGTTTTAGATATGCGAGTACTACAGAATGCGTTGTGCTTCGCCATCCATTTGGGTACACAATAGAACAACGGAGTGGTGGGAAATCGTGGTTCCAACTTTCACTGAGGCCCAGTGGATAAAGAATTTCCGTATGTCTAAGGACACGTTTCTGTACCTGTGCCGTTGATTGTAACCAGAACTGGGGAGACGTGACACAAACTACCGCTGTTGTGTACCCATTCAAAAAATAATCACCATTGCACTGTGGAAACTTGCGACCAACTCAGAGTACAGGAGCATCTCTCATTTGTTTGGTGTCGGCATTACTACGGTATGTCACTGTGTACACAATTTCTCCTCCTCTGTTGAGAAGGTACTCATGGCAGAAGTTATTCAGTGCCCAAACAGTGAGAAGTTAAAGGAAATGGTGACATATTTTGAGCGCAGATGGGGGTTGCCACAGTGTGTAGGTGCAATTGATGGATCACACATCCCCATTCTGGGACTAGAGGAATACCACACCGAGTATTTCAACCGCAAGGGCTGGCATTCGATCATCCTGCAGGCTGTTGTGGATAGAAGAGGTCTCTTTAGGAATATTTTTACTGGAGCAGCAGGGAGCCTGCATGATGCCAGAGTGCTGCGCTTGTCAGGGTTGTGGGGTCTAGTGGATATGGGTTTGCTGCTCCCTGATCAAAAAAAGAAATTTGTGGACATGATGTGGGGTACTATGTCGGTTGACATCCCAACAACTTGTGTATGACCACAAAACAAGCAGAGCCCGGGTGGTGGTTGAGAACGCTTTTGGCAGACAGAAGGGCAGATGGAGGTGCTTGTTAAAACGAAATGACTGCAACATACACAAGGTGAAATCCATGGTGATCGCATGTTGTGTTCTGCATAACCTCTGTGAAATGAATGGTGATGAGTACAGAGAAGAATGTGGTGTCTCTGCATTAAACCAGCCTGACGGGGCACTGCCATCCACTGTAGGGGCCGAGGGGCTAGACCTACGTACAGGTCTAATGAGGTTTCTCAACACATCGTGAAGTGTCAGATTACTGCTTACAGAACTGAAGATGTCAGTTACAAAAACATTTTTATTTCAAAAACTTGTGATTACCATTTCTCAATTTAATGTCAAGTAAATCAATTATTAAAACGGTCTAACTATTGTGTAATAGACATTTTTCAGTCTGTATACACCTGTTGTAGATCATTTTTGTTTATCTGGTGTGATTTAATAAATATTTCATTACTAAGCAAGACAATGTGTGGGCATTCTTGTTTTCAGATATGCACAAACAGCCACCATACACACGTATTTGGTTTCGCAGCTATTTATTTATCTCCAAAAATGTAGGTGCATAATACAAATGTGCAAAAAGCAGGTATAAATAACAACTAGAGGGGTTAGGGGCGCTCTTTAGTCCAGTGGTGGGGCAGTGGGGCTGTTTCGTTGGCTCAGCGACTGGGCAAGCTGGCCAAGAACAGACAGGAACCTGCCTTGAAACTCTCTCTGGAGCCGCCTGGTTTCTTCCGCCTCAGACTTGAGTAAGGCCAACTCTCGCATCCTCATCGCTCTTTCCGCGGCTCTTTCCTCGGCCTGGCTCTCAAGTAACAGCTGCATATACTGTTCCCGCTGCTCCAGTCCTCGCTGCAGGGCGGCCCGGTTAGCATCATCCATGTCCTTCAGCATGTCAAGGAAGTCTGAGTCTCTTTTCCTCTTCCCTAAGAGGAAAAATAACACAAACACACCACAATAAATTAATACACAAGCACTGTTTTAAGTAGTATCAAGATATGAAGTGGTATATTCAGGTTTCCCTCCATTATTAAGAAGATTGTCTTGATTAAAATGATGCCCTACTTTCAAAAATATACATTTTGAGATATGGGATGAATTACACAGGCAGGTCTGCACATCTAGCCTTTTTCCATAGGATAACAATGGAGGAGCAAGTTCAGAAAAAATAATTGGTATTTCTAAAATTTTAAAGGCTAACTAGATGACAATGAATTTTAATAAACTGTAAGTAGCAGTTCAGTAAAGATACATATATATGACATATGTATGATTTATTGCATGACTTCTATAATTTTGGTGAGTACCTAGTGCTTGGCACAGATCTTTCTTCAGTTCATTTTTTGAATTATGTCCCTTGATTAGATATGAAGAATTTCTGGTACACCAAACCTTGGCATGACCTCTCACATTAAAGATTTCAAAACAGTCTTTGCATCATTCCTTCGTGTTGGAAAAGCTTCCACCCAACTTGGAAATATGTCTATTATTACCAAGCAATAGCGTTTGTCTCCAGCCCTCTGTCATTTCAATAAAATCTATTTGTAAATGTACAAACGGACCATGTGGTGGGTGTGTTTTGCCTTGTTTTACAGGGCCTGTTTTCTGTATGTTTCGTTCCTTAGATTGGGCATTCCCTTCAGATTTTTGACATGCTTTTCCAAGTCCTGGAGCAAACCAAAGTCTGCCTATATTAGCTATAATTCCCCCTTTTCCCATGTGGCACACTCTATGAGCCACTCGGAAAGACTGGGCAGAAGTGAGACTGGTGCAATGGGTTTACCGGACGGGTGTCTAAAGATCCCGTGGGTACCAGCTGCACAGCCGGCTGTCACTCAGGTTTGTTTGTCAGCTTCGGCGACAGAGGTCTGCAGATGATGGACATGGTCAACAGTGTAACCTGGACACAGATTGACAGGTTTAGTAGCAGAACGAGGTAGAGCAGCAATAAGAGGCATCTGAGCAGCCTCCTTCGCCGCTTTCTCTGCCATGGAGTTACCTACGGACACCCTGCCGTTACCACCTGTATGCGCGGGGCATTTGATAATAGCAATTTGTAAGCTTCTAGCAAGTAATAGCTTCTATAAAGCCTCTGTAGAGTCATACGTGTACCAGGAGAGTTAAGCGTATGGACCTGGTACCACAACTACCCTGTTAAATGTTTTGTTCAATTACATGGCCTAGACAAGAGAGCTAGTGACAAAGACTGTACAGGCTTGGACTAGTTGTGATAACATTAGCTTAGTATGTTTTATCTTATTATTCTGTCAAATAAAATGTCAAATAATAATAGTCAAATAAGTTTCTTGTGAATAATACTCAAAAGAAATGATAAGTTTCAAATAATATCACTTATTAAAAAATATCTAGATCTCTAAAATAAAGTAGTGGACAATAACTGTCCAAATAACCACAAATAACTCCAAATAGGAAAAATAATTGTGTCCGAGTGAAAAACACCAGCACACTTGGCATATCATTTGCTATGGCTGTATCAGTGCTTGAAATGTCTTAGAAAAAGTTCAATTTCATCCCATTACAACAATCTTTGGTATCTGCCTGTTGCTACTGTTTTCTAACAAAACACAGATAATAAAAATAAAACACAAGTACAGTGGTGTATTTGCAATGATTTCACACATTGATTTCCCCATGACAGTTATGTAAGTTCTTCACCAATACACACACAATCCTAAACCTCACTGTATTGAGCACGCACACATTTTTCTCACTCGCTCTCTCACTCATTCAAACACCCATTCAATGCCGGCCATTCATACTTCTGTGAGATTTGTAGCCCCTCACCTAAAGCTCTTAGGTATCCTCACCTAAAGCATCTTGGATATAACAGATTTGAATTATTTTAATTTTCCCTAATTTAGGACCAGCCTTGGCTTGGCACATAGGGGTTCGTCAACCACTGCCATTGCAACCCACCAAGGGGAGTAATGTGACCCAAAAGAGTCTCATGCGTTAGTTGATAACCAGTCGGTTCCCTCACATATAAGTTCTTGGGAGTTTCAAATTAGTTATTCCCTCACATACAACAGAATCTTGGGAATCTCGAATTGGCTATACTATGTTATGTTTTTTTGGTATCTCTATTAATGATCATTATTCATTATCTATATTCTTTAAACAGTATACCATGTATTACAGTATACCATGTTATTACATCAGTCACAGAGTTTCTATATATTACATTTTGTACAATACAATATTATGACAACGAAACAACAATAAAACATGTACCATCCATAATCAACTGTTATTTTGCTTGAATAAATTGGACTTCATCACTCCCGTCTCCGGTGCAAACAATTCAACCCTCAAAACAGACTGATATTTTTTCAAGGGGTTTCGCTTACCTATTATGATGCACACAGTTCAGTCAGCTGGAGAGAGTTGAAAAGCAGACACCGTTGTCGTGAAGATGCCGTATTGTGGAAGATGGAAAATGTTCGCAATTTATCAAGTAAAAACTACTTCAGTCATTAGCATAATAGTTAATTATTTCAGGTTTAATCGTATATACGGAAACAAGCATCATGACAAAAAGAGTACAAGTACAGAGACCAACACAGAGTGGTGTCATGACAGTTGCTCTGATTTTACATTAACGAGGTTCAATCTTATATTCTTTCCTAGCTGTACAGGTGACGACATCAGCACTTGTAAAATGTACATACAAAGAACTGTTGTTGCCATGATGTAGACTAGAGAATGCAAGGTTGCATGCAGACATAGATCCAGGAGACATAGGTAATCAAATAATGTCGGTTGCCCAGACAACTTGGTGAAAGCTCACACACGACAACAGGGGCATGTTACTATTGGTGGTTTTGCTAACTCAGCTCTCCCAATAAGGAATAGAGTCCGAGGAGCAGGAGCCCCACTGCTGCTAGTAAGACGTACCCCCAAAAGGGAGACTTCTTCTAGTGGTTTCTGCTAGGCCCAAGGCCTAGTCTACCACACAGAGTAGATGGAGACTAGGAGCATTACTCAGCTGATATTCCATTCAGTAGCAAGCAAGCAAGTTTATTTATATAGCACAATACATACATAGAAACAATTCAATGTGCTTTGCAAAGAAAAAGAAAAAATATAAAAATACAATAGCCTAAAAACAAATACTCAAATGAAAACATCAAAACAACATCAAAATAATAAAAAATAGAATAAAAAAATATAAAAAGAATAAAAACGGGATAAAAACATAGGAAGCTATAAAAGCTGTAAGACTAAACTGTGCGGTCAAGTTTAAGTGCTCAGTCATACGCACGTGAAAAGAGAAGTGTTTTTAACCTGGATTTAAAAATTGATACGTTTGGGGCACGTCTAAGATCTTCTGGTAGTTTATTCCAGTTGTGTACAGCATAACTGTTAAACGCAGCTTCTCCATGTTTAGTTTGGACTCTGGGCTCTACTAGCTGACCTGTGTTCATGGATCTAAGAGCCCTGCTCGGTTCATATTCTTCAAACATATCAGAAATGTATTTGGGTCCTAAACCATTCAGAGATTTATAAACTAAAAGCACCACTTTAAAATCTATTCTGTAACTGACTGGAAGCCAATGCAAAGATTTAAGAACCGGAGTGAAGTGCTCTGTTCTCTTGGTCCTGGTTAACATTCTAGCAGCAGCATTCTGAATGAGCTGCAGCTGTTTTACAGTTTTTTTGGGGAGTCCAGCTAAGAGGCCATTACAGTAGTCAATCCTACTAGAGATAAAAGCATGGATGAGCTTCTCTTGGTCTTTTTGTGACACCAAGCCTTTGATTCTGGCTATATTTTTTAGATGATAGAATGCTGTTTTGGTGACCGCTTTGATATGACTGTTAAATGTGAGTTCTGAGTCTCAGAACACCAAGATTACGCACTTGATCCCTGGTTTTAAGGGCCCGAGAATCCAGCTCTTTACTAATACTTTTTATTTTATTTTTGTTGCCAAACACAATAATCTCTGTTTTATCTTGGTTTAATTGTAGACAATTTTGGTTCATCCAGGTATTTATGTGCTCTATACAGTGACACAGAGAGTCTATTGAGCTGTTGTCATACGGTTCGAGAGCCATATATATTTGAGTATCATCGGCATAGCTATGGTAGTTAATGTTGTTGTTCTGTAGAATTTGGCCCAGAGGTAGCATATAGAGATTGAACAGAAGCGATCTGAGAACTGATCCCTGTGGAACTCCGCATGTCTTAGCCACCCTATCAGATTCATGATTACCAATGGTGACAAAGTAACTCCGGCCATCTAGATAAGATCTGAACCAATCAAGGACTGTCCTGGAGAGTCCTACCCAATTTTCCAGCCTATCTATAAGTGTTCTATGATCTACAGTGTCAAATGCTGCACTGAGATCTAATAGAACCAGAACTGTTATTTTATCAGAATCAGTATTCAGCCGTGTATCATTTAAAACTTTAATGAGGGCCGTTTCAGTACTGTGGTGAGGTCGGAAGCCTGACTGAAATTTGTCTAAGAGACCACTTGAGGTCACAAAATTGCTGAGTTGATTGAAGACAACCTTCTCAATGATCTTGGCTATAAAAGGGAGATTTGATACAGGTCTATAGTTGTTCATTATAGATGCATCCAGTGTTCTCTTTTTTAATAGGGGCTTAATGGCAGCTGTTTTTAGAGATGTTGGGAAAATGCTTGATTGCAGAGAGCTATTAACTATTTGCTGTAGGTCCATTGTTATAGAGTTAAAAATTGTTTTAAAAAAGTCTGATGGCAGTTTGTCGAGACAACATGTGGAAGCTTTAAGATGTCGAACTGTTTCTTCTAGGGATTTTTGATTAATTGTATTAAATTGCGACATAATAACCAAGCTATGCCTTGGTGGTCATGGTGACAGTACAGTGTCCTTGTTAGACTGTGTAGTTCTGATGGTCTGTCTAATACTTATAATTGTTTCACTAAAGAAACACGCAAATTCATTACATTTCACAGTGGATATGAGTTCTGATGCTATCTGCTTTATTGGGTTTGTAAGCTTGTCGTCCATGACAAATAGAGTGTGGGTATTGTTGATATTCTTGTTGATCATTCCCGATAAATGTTGCTATCTGGCCCTGCGTAACTCATTGTTGAAGCTACCAAGGCTTTGTTTATAGATGTCATAGTGAATTTGAAGTTTAGTTTTCCTCCACTTACGTTCCACTTTCCTACAGTCTCTTTTCAGGGCGCTTACCATCATGGTGGTTCTCCATGGTGTTTTCTGTTTGCTCATAGTTTTTTTTTTACCTTTACCGATGCAACACGATCCATGACATTCAATATTTTGGCAATAATTATCCAGGAGTACATCATTACTGCCCCTGAACACAGATAGAGACATCATGAGTTGCTGACAGGGAAAGACAAGTTGTTGAGTATACCTAATGTTTCAAGCATACAGAGTATGGAGGCCTTCTAACAGAAAATTGAAAAAATAAGGATATAATAATAAATTAATTTTCTACATACTGCATATTCATATATTTCATTATTTTAACACATAATATTCAAAGTTAAAATATATAACATGCATTGTATTATGATGTTGTGAGAAGCGCAAGTTATGTATTTCATGAACATATTCAGGGCACGTGTAAATATACAGCTCTGGAAAAAATTAAGAGACCACTGCAAAATAATCAGTTTCTCTGGTTTTACTGTTCATAGGTATGTGTTTGAGTAAAATGAACAGTTTTGTTTTATTCTATAAACTACTGACAACATTACACCCAAATCCCAAATAAAAATGTTGTCATTTAGAGTATTCATTTGTAGAAAACAACAACCGGTCAAAATAACCAAAAAGAGATGCATTGTTTTCAGACCTTAAATAATGCAAAGAAAACAAATTCATATTCATTTTTCAACAACAAAATACTAATGTTTTAACTTAGGAAGAGTTCAGAAATCAATATTTGGTGGAATAACCCTGAGTTTTTGTCACAGCTTTCATGTGTCTTGGCAAGCTCTCCACCAGTCTGTCACATTGCTGTTGGGTGACTTTATGCCACTCCTGGCACAAAAATTCAAGTAGCTTGGCTTTGTTTGATGGCTTGTGACCATCCGTCTTCCTCTTGATCAAATTCCAGAGGTTTTCAATGGGGTTCAGGTCTGGAAATTTGGCTGGCCATGATAGGGTCTTGATCTGGTGGTCCTCCATCCACACCTTGATTGACCTGGCTGTGTGGCATGGAGCATTGTCCTGCTGGAAAAAATAATTCTCAGAGTTGGGGAATATAATCAGAGCAGAAGGAAGCAGGTGTTCTTCCAGGATAACCTTGTACTTGGCTTGATTCATGTGTCCTTCACAATGACAAATCTGCCCAATTCCAGCTTTGCAGAAGCATCCCCATATCATCATTGATCCTCCACCAAATTTCACAGTGGGTGCGAGACACTGTGGCTTGTAGGCCTCTCCAGGTCTCCGTCTAACCATTAGACGATCTGGTGCTGGGCAAAGCTGAAAGTTTTGACTGATCAGAGATGACCTTACTCCATTCCTCTACGGTCCAATCCTTACGGTCTTTTGCAAACTTCAGCCTGGCTCTTCTTTGCTTCTCATTGATGAAGGGCTTTTTTCTAGCTTTGTACGACTTCAGCCCTGCCCCTTAGGAGCCTGTTTTGAACCATCCTCGCTGTGCACTTCACCCCAGCTGCTGTTTGCCATTCTTTTTGTAGGTCACCTGATGTCATCCTACGGTTGTTGAGTGACATTCGAATTAGTTGACGCCATCTCAGTCAGTGGACAGTTGTTTTCAACCTCTGCCAGTCTGTAGCTTTGTTGTCCCCAATGTCTGTTGCATGACCTTGTTCTTATGAACCACCGTCTTTGAAATTTTCAGGATGCATGCAACCTAACGCTCACTGTATCCCTCTGTCAGTAAAGCCAGAATTGAACCCTTCTTTTCCTCACTCAAGGCTTTTCTTTTCAACTATTTTGTAATGCTGAATAGTTATTTTTTTATTCAAATTACCTTTTGAGGTACTACTTGCACTGTTTTTGGCATCCAGCTGGTCCTATTGCAAGAGGATAGTGATGAACGCAGCAGTCGTTTTTACGCTTTTCCTCATTAAATTAGATTTGGTTCAGGTAATCACCTAATCAGTACCTCATTAATTAAAATGAGGTGTGCCTGTGTTGGAATTTAACAGACACTGGAATGGAATGGTTGCCATACATATAGATATGCTGATTTAAGAAAAATTAGGAGTGTTCTCATAATTTTTTCCCAAACTGTATAGACCACATATACCTACAATCAAAGAGACCCAACCCGATTCCTCCACAGGGGGTGCCACAGGTCACGCCCACATTCTGTTTTTTTCACATTGATGCCAATTCCACCTCAAGAACCCATAAAGTCCACCATCTTGGATTTTTCTGCACAGTGGAAATTTGGCAAAACATATAGAAAATAAATTAAAATTAACAATAAGTCCGATTGACCTGCCCTTTGGCAAACAGGTGTCTCATAAATGCCTCCATATACAGTACAGGCCAAAAGTTTGGACACACCTTCTCATTCAATGCGTTTCCTTTATTTTCATGACTATTTACATTGTAGATTCTCACTGAAGGCATCAAATCTATGAATGAACACGTGGAATTATGTACTTAACAAAAAAGTGTGAAATAACTGAAAACATGTCTTATATTCTAGTTTCTTCAAAGTAGCCACCCTTTGCTCTGATTACTGCTTTGCACACTCTTGGCATTCTCTTGATGAGTTTCAAGAGGTAGTCACCTGAAATGGTTTTCCAACAGTCTTGAAGGAATTCCCAGAGATGCTTAGCACTTGTTGGCCCTTTTACCTTCACTCTGCGGTCCAGCTCACCCCAAACCATCTCGATTGGGTTCAGGTCCGGTGACTGTGGAGGCCAGGTCATCTGGCGCATCACTCCATCACTCTCCTTCTTGGTCAAATAGCACTTACACAGCCTGGAGGTGTGTTTGGGGTCATTGTCCTGTTGAAAAATAAATGATGGTCCAACTGAACGCAAACCGGATGGGATGGCATGTCGCTGCAGGATGCTGTGGTAGCCATGCTGGTTCAGTATGCCTTCAATTTTGAATAAATCCCCAACAGTGTCACCAGCAAAGCACCCCCACACCATCACACCTCCCGCTTCACGGTGGGAACCAGGCATGTAGAATCCATCCGTTCACCTTTTCTGCGTCGCACAAAGACACAGCGGTTGGAACCAAAGATCTCAAATTTGGACTCATCAGACCAAAGCACAGATTTCCACTGGTCTAATGTCCATTCCTTGTGTTTCTCGGCCCAAACAAATCTCTTCTGCTTGTTGCCTCTCCTTAGCAGTGGTTTCCTAGCAGCTACTTGACCATGAAGGCCTGATTCGCGCAGTCTCCTCTTAACAGTTGTTCTAGAGATGTGTCTGCTGCTAGAACTCTGTGTGGCATTCAGCTGGTCTCTAATCTGAGCTGCTGTTAACCTGCGATTTCTGGGGCTGGTGACTCGGATGAACTTATCCTCAGCAGCAGAGGTGACTCTTGGTCTTCCTTTCCTGGGGCGGTCCTCATGTGAGCCAGTTTCATTGTAGCGCTTGATGGTTTTTGCGACTGCACTTGGGGACACATTCAAAGTTTTCGCAATTTTCCGGACTGACT
>JACXGI010009731.1:0-15398 GCA_016801175.1 Esox masquinongy | reverse complement strand
GGTTGATAAGGAATAAGAGAAACATTGCCGACAACTTTAGATGGTGGAAAAATTGGCCGACAACTTTAAAACAAATGCATCCATACACTTGCATGTGTGCATTACATTATGGCAAAATGATACAAATTGGAAAACTGAAAATATAGACCACGTCTACCATCCACTAAGAGACCTGACCCGATTCCTCCACAGGGGGCGCCACAGGCCACAGCTTAATGCATTTTTTTCCACAATTATGCCATTTCCACCCCGACTGACCTAGAATGCTGATTCTTTGTGTACATGTCTCATTCACCAAGGGGTACAACTATATAAGGACCTATCATGTTTGCCATCTTGAATATTTTGTACAATGAACATTTCTTGAAACCTATAAAAATCTACATAAAATCAACAATAACCCTAATTGACCTGGTAGTCAGCAACCATGTGTCTTATTCATGTCTCCCGATAGGGTGTTCACAGTTATGAGATAAAATACAAGATGGAGGACAAAATGGCTGACCAGTGTAAAACAAATGCATGAATAAACTTAATGTGCATTACATTAGGGCACAATTAATATATAGACCATGTATACCTTCCACACAGACACCGGACCTGTTTCCTCCACAGGGGGTGCCACAGGCCACGCCCTAATTAACTTTTTTCACAATGACACTATTTGCACCCCGACTGACCTAGAATGCTGATTCTTTGTCTACATGTTTAATTCCTCAGGAGGTTCAACACTGCATCAAGAACAGTGAACATCAAATGAAACCTATGAAAATGTACTCAAAATCAACATTAACTCGGATTGACCTGGTAATCGGCATACCTGTGTCTTATACATGTCTCCCTATAGGGTGATAAAGGCTAACCTTACGTGCACACAGTCTGCTCGCTCAAATCACGAATCGCTCAATCTCTGGCAAGCTGTCGCTGAGCCGAAACTAGCGTGCACACTGCCCGCTCGGGCGGGGCGTATCTTCCTAATTTATGCCAGCGACAACCAGTCAACCAGTATAAGGGAAACATCTGTCTCTACAAATATTAATAAGTATTTTGCATTTGCGTGACTCTACTACTAAGCATGTATTACAACGATGCCAAGTCAATGGATTGTCAAGGTTCAAATAGCAATTTACTTTGTTTTAAGTTATGCATGTATCACTCACCCGTGATCTCTCTCGTCAATTTATTTTAGCTAGCGAGTGAGTTTTTAGCTAGTGAGTAGAAAAGAAAAGGGACTTCAAGATGCGGAGAAACTCTGTCCTGCCTTTGGTAGTCACCGAACTCCGTCACTGCTCGCTGGACATTAGCATAAAGTTGAACATATCTCAACTCTCAACTGTCGCTGGGAGATCTCAGAGAGTATATCCGCCCGCTGTCGCTGTGATTTGCTGGCTCTCGTTGGAAATGAATGAGAGAGTGCCTCTTTGTAGCTGTAGCGAGCGGACAGTGTGCAAGCAGCTTAAGAGATATATTGCAAGATAGTGGACAAAATGGCTAAAACTTATGAATACATACACTTCATGTGTGCATTACATTATGGCACAATGAAAATATAGACTAGTTATATCATCCACACAAACACCCAACCCGATTCTTCCACAGGGGGTGCCACAGGCCACACGTTAATGCATTTTTCACAATTATGCCATCTCCACCCCGATTGACCAAGAATGCTGATTCTTTGTGAACATGCCTCATTCCCCAGGACTTGCAAAACTGTATCAAGTACCAATCATGTCCACCATCTTGGACATTTTGTACAGTGAACATCATATGAAACCAATAAAAAATTACTCAAAATGAACAGTAAGTCGGATTAACCTGGCAATTAGCATACCTGTGTCTTATACATGTCTCCCTATAGGGTGGTAAAGGCTAAGAGATATATTACAAGATGGTGGACAAAATGGCTGACCAGTGTAAAACTAATGGATACATTCTTTGTGCAAATTCCTCATTCCCCAGGAGATGCAAATATGCATCAAGGACCTATCATGTCTGCCATCTTGGACATTTTGAACTGTGAATATTTCATGAAACATATAAAAATCAATATAAAATCAACAATAACTCTGATTGACCTGGCAATCAGCAACCATGTGTCTTATACATGTCGCCCTATAGGGTGTTCACAGCAATGAGAGAAAATACAAGATGGCAGACAAAATGGCTGACCAGTGTAAAAACTAATGCATCCACAAACTTCATGTGTGCATTAAATTATGGTACAATGAATATATAGACCATGTATACCTACCACACAGACACCGGCCCTGATTCCTCCACAGCGGGCGCCACAGGCCACGCCCCCACATTTTTCTTTCACAAGGACACTATTTCCACCCCGACTGACACAGAATGCTGATTCTTTGCCTACATGTCTCATTCCCCAAGACTTGCAACACTGTATCAAGAACCTATCATGTCTGCTATCTTGGTTATTTTTTACAGTGAAAATTTCATGTAGCGTATAAAAATCTACATAAAATCAACAATAACTCTGTTTGACCAGGCCAGCGGCATATATGTGTCTAACAGATCTCTCCCTATAGTGTGTTTAAAACTAAGAGAAATAATACAAGATGGTGGACAATGTGGCTGACCACAGGAAAAAAATATATGAAAGTTCTTACCATATGACTATTTCTGCTGCCATATGCTTACAATGTTTATATGACTGCTTCCCTATGCTCACCATATTACAGGAGAACCCCGTCCCATGTTTGCTTGCAACTATATTTATTATTATTTATTTATTTTTCCTTGAAACCACTGAATAACTCAAAAAGTCCTTGGTGAAAAGTGATAAATTGGACCACTGAAAATATAGACCACGTATACCTACCACAAAGAGACGCGACCCAATCGCTCCATAGGGGGCACCACAGGCCACGCCAAAATTCATTTTTTTCACAATGATGCCATTTCCACCCTAATTGACCTAGAATGCTGATTCTTTGTGTACCTGACTAATTTCTCATGATGAACAAAAAAGCCTCAAGAACCCATAAAATCCACCATCTTGGATTTTTCTGTATGGTGAAAATTTGGCTAAACCTATAAAAATTTACTTAAAATCAACAATAAGTCTGACTGACATTCCCTTTGGCTTACAAGTGTCTCATACATGCCGCCCTATAGGGTGATAAGGAATAAGAGATACATTGAAAGTTGACGGACAAAATGGCTGACCAATGTAAAACAAATGCATTCATATAACTTATAATATGTGCATTATATCGTGGCAAAATTATATAAATTGGACAACTTAAAATATAGACCACGTATACCTACAAACAAAGAGACCCAACCTGATTCCTCCACAGGGGGCGCCACAGGCCACGCCCACATTCTGTTTTTTCACATTGATGCCATTTCCACCCCGATTGACCTAGAATGCTGATTCTTTGTCGACATGTTAAATTTCGCAGGAGGTGCAACACTGCATCAAGAACCAATCATGTCTGACATCTCTGATATTTTGTACAGTGAACATCTTATGAAACCTATAAAAATTTACTCAAAATGAACAGTAACTCGGATTAACCTGTCAATCAGCATACCTGTGTCTTATACATGTCTCCTTATAGGGTGTTCACTGCTAAGAAATAAAATACAAGATGGTGGAAAATGGCTGACCAGTGTAAAACAAATGCATCCATAAACTTCATGTGTGCATTACATTATGGTACAATGAATATATAGACCATGTATACCTACCACACAGACATCGGCCCCGATTCCTCCACGGGGGTGCCACAGGCCACACACAATTTTCTTTTTTTTCACAATGACACTAATGAAACCATGCCGATTGACGTAGAATGCTGATTATTTGTCTAAATGCCTAATTCCATAGGAGGTGCAAAACTGCATCAAGAACCAATCATGTACCGCCTTCTTGGATATTTTGTACAGTGAACATTTCATGGAACCAATATCTACATAAAATCAACAATAACTATGATTGACCCGGTAATCGGCAACCATGTGTCTATACATGTCTCCTTATAGGGTGGTAAAAGCTAAAAGATATATTACAAGATGGCGGACAAAATGTCTGATAAGTGTAAAACTCATGGATGCGTACACTTCATGTGTGCATTACATTGAGGCATAATGAAAATACAGACCAGGTATACTATCCACACAGACACTTCAGCCGGCCCACAATTAAAATGAATCAAAACTGTTGACGTGACCAGACTTGAACCTGGGTCTCCCACATGAGGGGCACTGTCTTTAACCAATACGCCACAGCACTACATGCTTACCCAATGGCTAGACACCATTAAGCATTGTGTTAAACTGACTAATGTTTCTTACTAACTTTACTTCCACCACAAGCATCTATGAAGATGAACTTTTCCATGCCAGAAACAGTCGCAATATAACCATAAACTGTTATATTTCAGGCTTACTACAATGTAGATACTGAAGGTTATAGCCAGCTAAGTTTTCATCTATACAGAATAATTCATAACGTGTACTTTGTTTTGACTGTGAGGAGATACGAACGCGGGACCTATAGTTCGCAGGTCTGCTTCTCAAACCACTACACTATTTAACAAGGGGTACTTAGTCAGTCCTTCACTCACTCACTCACTCAATAAGAGACATTCGATCTTCTTGGCCAGCTCCAATTACACGGTCCGGCAAAAATAACTAGACATTGTGAAGTGGAACATGGCTTTCAAGAATTACTCACTAGGGCATAAAGAATCCATATAAAGTGTCAATTAATGGGAGAAAATAGAGGTTATAGCCAGCATTGCTTTCTTAGTCACCCAGTTCATTGCCTCCAGTGCAAGACTCTAGAACTGAAATGGCCTATGCAAATTGCCTAATAACAAAAAACTAGACAATGTGGGGTGGAACATGGCTTTTGAGAATTACTCAAAAGGGTATAAAATATCCATATAAAGTGTACATTCATGGGGGAAAATAGAGGGTATAGATAGCAGCACTTTCTTAGCCACCCACTCCATTGACTCCAGTGAAAGACTCTATACCTGAATTTGGTGTATGCATATTGCCTTACAACAAAAAACAAGACGTTGTGAGGTGGAACATGGCTTTCGTGAATTACTCCCTAGGGTATAAAGAATCCATATAAAGTGTCAATTCATGGAGGGAATATAGAGGTTATAACCTGCAGCACTTTTTTAGCTCCCCACTCTTTTGGCTCCAGTTCAATACACTGTAAGCCAAATACGGCTACACAAATTGCCTTATAACAGAAAAACTAGATGTAGTGAGGTGGAACATGGCTTTTGAGAATTACTCACGAGGGTATAAAGAATCCACATGAATTGTCAACTCATACATAGTGTCACAGAGTCTGAACATGTCTGACCTTTCCAGCTTATAACTGGTGACCTATTTGACTATCCTTGCCATATAGGAGGACCCCGTCCCATTGTTGCTTGCAACTATATATAACCCTATTGTAATTGTTATTTTTTTTATTATTAGGGGTCCAAGCAGCAAAGCTGGAGAACCCTACTGTAATTGTTAGATTTTTCTTCTGCCCTTTTTCCAAGTTCACCTACTTCTACTGGCTAACTTTTTTTGTAACTTTGCATGCTGTTAGAGGGCTATGCCAAACTAACGCACAGCAATTTTGGTGTACATAGGCCCATGCCTCTGGCGCCACCATTGGGTCAAAGTTGCGATTTTCCAATGCTCATAAATTGGGCTCTGATTTCCCTAGACATAAATCAGGTATCATATGATGCATGGCCAAGTGCTGAACAACTTCGCCAGAGGCCATTTTCATTTCCGGAATATTGGATTTTCCGCCATTTGGAATTTTCTAAAAATGCTGAGAAATTTTTCACAGGCCACATATTTTGAGCAATCTTCCTGAAAAATGGCACAGATGATCTTCACACCAATCCTAACAAAAGTTATCAGATAGATTTTTGATCTGCAAAACCGTTTGTCCGTTACAGCCAATCAAATATGGCGATGAGGTCGCCAAACAGGAAGTGAATGTGTATCTCAGCAACTGTTTGTCTCATAGTCACCACACTTGGTTTCCATGGTTGAAAGGAGGAGTAGAGGAGGCATGCAATGCTTGGCACTAATCTGCCGTGTGGGGGCGTTATACCAGAAAGGCCATTTGAAGGCTCATTACGCCTGAATGCAAAGAGATATTTCAAGCAAACTTGGAATGTTGCATGAATGCATCAGGTGGTTGCACTGCAATAAATAGGAAGTTGGTAGTGCAAACCATGTGACCGCCACGGGCCAATGAATTTCAAGCTATGAATCAAAGGCTTTAAAAATGTTTGATCGCCATCAAACTTTATCAGTATAAGCTCCTATAGGCCCCCAACAACAAGTAAAAATATGGACAAGAATGGCCATTTGGGGGCACTAAACTTTATTGTCAAAGTTGAGATTTTCAAATCGCGATTTCTCCGTGCTCCTTAGAGGTGAAGTCACCAAACTTATCTCAAATTGTGCTTTGTGTTGAGCTAAACAAAACTTGCACTTGCACCTAGCTGCGTCATCTTCGTTTCCCGGTATTTTGAATAGATTAAAACGAAACTAAAACGAACCAGTACTAGGCCGTTTGTCCCATTTCCACGAAACATACCATATTGCATCTGTAGATACTCCCCATCCATAACTACTAAAAGAAAATTGGATATTTCAAACACAGCAGATGTAAACAACTTCCTGCGTCCTGCAGTTTCACAGGAAGTGAAAGCATATCTCCACAAACGTATGTCTGATTCTCACCATATTTGGTACGCATCATTGTTCTAATAAGATAACGATACGTGCAGAGTGTGGCGCCAGTTGGCTATTGGGGGGCGCTACACTGTATGGTCAAACTTAAAATTTTTAAATAGTGATATCTCCGTGCTCCTTAGAGCTGAAGTCACCAAACTCACTATCTCAAATGGTGCTGCTTGTTGTGCCAAACAAAATTGCTTCTCGCATCTATGAGCCCTGTCATCTTCGTTTCCCTGAAATTTGAATATATTACAACGAAACTATAGCTAATTATTCCTAAGCCATTGGTTGAATTTTGACAAAACGTCAACGGAAGCACCTTTTAGCTATGTACATATACAATTATAAAAAAGTTGGAATTTCATAACATACTGGCCACCATATGCCAATCAATTTAAGCATTATGAATTTTATGTTCACACTATGTATGTAAATGGCCTACAAGGCCAAAAACGCCTATAAGGCTTACAAGGCTTAAATGACCTAGAAGGCCAATGAGACCTAAATGGCTTTTAAGTCTAAAAGGCTTTCACAGGCCATACGACTTATCAGGCCTATACAACGTTAGTGGGTTAAAAGGCATATGAGGCCTTAAAGGGGCTAAAATGCCTATAAAGCCTTTACACAAATTTCTGTGACCTTAAGATCACCTCATACACAGTGATATGCCTACACATCTAATGGCTTACTATGTACAGATGTCGCTCGTTTAATTACAGCGTTTTCTTACCGCGGTAATATCAGGTAGATTGCGTCAACATGCGGTCGATTGCGTCAAACTGTTATTGTACTATTCCAAACACATGGGGGAGCTAGAACGCTGAAAATGCTATTAGTTCTCGAAAATTGTTTTCTGAACAACAGTACACACAATGTTCACAATGTTCTCATAACATAACAGGTTTTAACGAATTTAAAAGCGAAATGTTTCTAGGTGCAATTTCATCACTGATATAATTACAAAATGTATTATTAAAGAAACACACCAATAGCCTACACAGAAATAAAGACTATTTGTTTAAAAACATTTGAATTATCATAAGAAATAATAAAATACATTTTATTACGATGATAGTTTTGAAGTACGGCATGGTAGAAAACACATCTTATGACAGTTGGCGAATAGGCTGTCAGCGTTCACTCTATTACTGTAGTTAATAGACAAATGCGTCAGTCACTTAATTGTTGCATCAACTCATTTGTTTTATCAAATCAGCCAATATGGCCGTTAAAATTCCCGAATTCCAGCCATACAGAATAGCTACCAAACATGCTTTTAAATTGCATAATTTAAAAGCATGTTTGAATTGCATAATTAAAATGTATAATAGATTGTACATTTTAATTATGCAATTGCATAATTAAATGCATAATTAAATTGCATAATTAAATGTATAATAGCCTACATTTTAACAGCAATAAAACACAAATTCTATGATCCAACAAATGTTTTTCATTTAAATTAGTCAGCAGAATGAACTTCAAGCGCTCTTACAACACATCTTCCCCTACCTTTTGCTATTTTAAGACAGTAAATGTTTATAATTCAAATGTCCAGCTGCATGTCTCAAATCGGTCAATCAAACAATACAACACATTGTTCTGTTCATGCCTCTCACTCGTCCCAATTTATTAAAAGTGAGTTAAAGTGAGTATTCTTAAAACATCCCAATTCCGTGATGGCTGTATAACTAACTAAAGTAATAGCCACAACCCAATAAAGTAACAACATGCACGGGTCGGGGAAATATACTAGCTGTGCTGATACTCTGAACAGCAAATTAACCAGTCAGAAACATGAAGATGCGGCGTAGAGCGCACTGCGAAAGAATAGTGCGGAGTAGGGCTTGCTGTTAAGGAGAGGAAGAGGATCGATTAAGAAAATGAACCCAGAGGAAAATGAGATAGAGACCAGGGATGATTTGGTGCCGAAAGTAAATCATCTTCTATTGTTTGGGAATATTTTGGGTTCCTGAGAGATGTCACAAACTAATGTAGGCCTAATATTAAAAACCAGTAAGAGGGACCGGGGTACATTTGGTTTTATGTTTGATATTCAGAGTTTGATCGTCAATACCTCTTCCAAAGAAAATTGTACAAAAACGACAGTGAAATATATACAATTGGATTAGGGTAGAGAGCAAGGTACACCCTTTGATTTTATCGAAAATCAAACTTTTCGTTTAGCAGACCCCAAAATGTTACAAAACGCTGTTGAATGTCTGTTCACTAGTTCAGGGACTGTCATGAAAGTGCAATACCACTGATTCAATGTGACTAAAAAATATATTTTATTTTGTGTCAACCTAATAATACCTGCCCATGTAAAGGAAAATCATAGGTACAAACACTTTTTGTGTTATTAAACAAAACTATAATTTTCTACATATATTTTGGTTGTTAAACCTTATAAATTTCATTTTGTAATAGATTCCTATAGACGTGACATATACACCTACAACCACTTGTATGTTGGTCATTGAACTTTAGATTTGCCCTTTTACATTTCAATTATTATATCAGAATTGATCCTTCCATACAATACATTTTTAATAGCTCAATATCCATATGAGCTAAAGACCTACAAACAAGTGTGGTCTGTTCCTTTACCTCTGTTCTGAAAGGTACACCTCTTTTATAAATATTCATTATCTGTATTTCATTTTATAAATGCATGCATTATTACAACTCTATTACCTAATTCACATGAACTATTTTTAATAGCTTCCAATCCAGATGACATGGACCACTAAAACCACTTCCATTTTGTTCACTGACCTTCCTTCTCAAGAGTAGGCCCCTTAGTTTTGCCATTTTCGATTTCAGTTAATTTGCAGGAATTTATCTTCTAAAACAACTATTTTTTAATTGCTCACTACCCCTATGAGTTAAAGATCTAAAAACAAGTGTGGCGTGTTCCTTTACCTCTATTCTGAAAGGTACACCTCTTCTTTTTTCCAAATTCATTATCTGTATTTCATTTTAAAGTGACATGCATTATTACAACTCTATTACATAATTCACATTAACAATTTTTAATAGCTTCCAATCAAGATGACATGGACCACTAAAACCCCTTCCATTTTGTTCACTGACCTTCCTGTTGGGGATTTTTTCCAGTTAAATCCAGTGAAGGGAACTCCACTATATGCTGACTCAAGAGGTGTGAACCTGGGGGATGGACAATTTCTAAAAGCTGAACTAAAAGAGGTTGTTAGACAGAAAAACTGATTTTTTTCTGAAATGCTGAATCATTTACGAACTCATAAAAAGGACACTAAACTACAAATGACAGACATTGAAATGCTACAATCACGTGAGACGGGGGAACAATGCAATACCATGCATATATTTGCAACCAATAAAGAAGTAAATGAGTACAATTTAGAACGGCTTAATTCTACATGTCCTGATTCTATTACCATCAGAGCACTTGACTATGAAAGAAATACCAAAACTAGTAGAGTTCAAAGAAAAATTGGTTATTACACGTGAACAACTCTTGTTTAGAACCATTTCTAAATTTGGGGATTGGAGCACACATAATGTTAACAAAGAATATATCTGTGGAAGATGGCCTCGTAAATGGTACATTTGGAACTGTTGAAGATATTGTTGGTGGTCCTGACAGTGTTTCTGAAGACTATTTCCCTTCTGCAATACATATTGTTTTTGACAATGTAAAGGTTGGACTAACACAAAGAAACAAAACATTACATCAACCTACTTCAACTACCAGTAACATAACAGTAATTCTTCCAGAAGAAGATAGAGTTACTAACAGTGGAGGATTGCGACGACAATTCCCTTTGAAACTGGCTTGGGCTACAACTGTACACAAGGTCCAAGGTTTGACTGTAGATAACGCTGTAGTCTCTCTAAAGAAAGTCTTCACAGCTGGACAAGCATATGTGGCATTGAGTCGTGTTTGAAGCCTGTCAGGCCTTATCATTAAAGATTTTAAGGAATCAGCTATATACTCAAATGCTAAAATAGAAGAAGAAATTAACAGCATGCCAACATTTATTACACCCAAACAAAACAAATTCTCTTCTACCTCTAAGTTAACCATTGCACATCACAACACACAAAGTCTCTAATGCCATTTCCTGGATCTACAAACAAATAGCAGTATCCTGAAAGCAGATGCTATATGTCTGACAGAAACCTGGTTAACAGTAAATGACCCTCAAAACGAACCATATACAGTGGATATAAAAAGTCTACACAAGATAAATCATGTCAGAACTTTTTCCATCTTTAATGTGACCTATAATGTGAACAATTCAATTGAAAAACAAACTCAGATCTTTGAGGGGGAAAAATAAAAAATAAAAAACTCACAATAACCTGGTTGCATTAGTGCGCATAGTAAGAATTCAGGGCATAGCCAACTATTACAAAAGACTGCATGCTGCATTGATGCTAAAGGGGGCAATACACATTATTAAGAGGGGTCAGTTCATTTATTTCTTTGTTGCCATGTTTTGTTTTATGATTGCGACATTCTGTTATGACCTACAGTTGAATGTGAATCCCATAAGATTGCCTGCTCACTCAAGTTCTTTACAAATGGTACATATATTACCAATTCTCCAAGGGTATGCAAAATTTTGAGCACCAGTGTAATTGGCATTTTCATAACACTAACTGATTTCCCAAGAGGACAGGGGTATTGGAAATTCAACTAAAGCCTACTAAATGATTTATTATTTCTAAACAACAGAAAATAATGCATTTCCAATTTTTTCATTGGAATAACATTGGTTCAGCAGATCCCCATATGGTATGGGAAGCTTTTATCACTAGAACCTTTTTGACCCCCAGTAACCGCCAGGGGCGAACACCGTTTGGCATCATTAGCATACAAATTGTCCTTATTAGCATGGACACTCTCCTCCGCAGCATCACCATCCAGCCAGAGCGTCAGTTCATCTGCTAGGTCGTTATCAAACTATATAGATAAATCTAAACAATAATGAATGGGCTGTGAACGGCGCGTATTTGCAGGTGTGTGCTGCGGGTTGTAGTGGGGCTATTGAGATGATTTCAATGGCAATGCGTAGCTCTAGCCTCCCAGATTATTGGCATATAATATTTTTCTATAGGTGACATTAATAGGTTATCAAAAAACCGAGAGGAGCCATTAGAAAAAGACAAGGTCCGAAATGAATAGGCAGTGAATGGCGCGCATTTGCAGGTCTTCCCGCAGGTTTTAGTGGGGCTATCAAGGTGATTTCAATGCCCACGCATAGCTCTAGTAGTAGTAAATGTAGGGTATATTGTGTCAGATTGGTGATTTATGACCCTAGTGGGCAGGGCTTCCAGATTGATTTGACATGTGGGCGGGACATCCGGTGTGATGTATGGACTTCCTGTATGACGTGTGTTAGGGCGGGACTTCCGGAATGACATATGCATGTCCGGTGACTTTGTGATTTATGATTGCATTGATGTTTTATTTAGACTGATAAGCACCCCGGACAATTGTTATAACAGGTGTGCTATGTTTGATGTTTAACAAATGGGTCTTAGGGTTCCAGAATGTTAAATTCCCAGGCAATAAATAAGTGTTATATCAGCGGAAAGACGTTTGGTGTTCAACAAAAGGGGTGCCAGGGTCCAGCAATGCTATAACCCCCCTGGAATTTTATGTTCTGACAAGTGGTGCAACAGATGTCATACAACCGGTATAAACTTCCATGTTTTACAATGGGGATGTAGCATGGTGTTTTTCCACAAGCACGGAATTACGTGTGGGAACTTGTAAGATATAAAGAAGGGTTCGGGACTTACGATTTGGAGTGTTTCTGCCCATTTTTTTATTTTAACAAGAAGCGGGTCTTAAGATCAGATCCACCCAGCATGATCATTGATTCAGGTCAAACAAATTCTTTTCCAAGAAACCAAAGACTGATAACAGAATAAGGGTATCTGGTGATTTTGTGAGGGTCTGTTGTATATCGACCAATAAGTATCTCTTATTCTGTAAAAAATGTTTGGGGGGCGTATGTTAAATGGTCTAGGTTTAAATAGACGACCCTAGCGGTGGACCGGCCTTTCTTCCAGCTCACGATATATTGGCAGCACAGGTCAAACTTTTTAAGGTATGTGAAACTAACTTTTTAACACAAAGAAATTATGAATATTTTAAGCTATACTAAAAGCACGGTTATGTAGTTTTATTATTCCATGTTAAGCCAATTGCATGGTATAGCTATATAGATTTAAGGTCATTGTGTGTAACAACGTGGCTGGTGCTTTTCTTGGGCCACATGAGGTCGTGAAGGCCCAAATGTGCTATTTTTAAACATGTGTTGTTAACCAATAAGATACATAATAACTTAAACTAACAATAGACCTATTATATTTAATTATCTGTACATTCTGCACTTATGGATGTTCAATAGATGATGATGTTTCAAGGGGGTGTGACAGAAACAGTACCCCAGTGAAAAAGGGCAGCAAAAAGAATTGCTTTGATTTCATGTGTAAGTATAATATATATATATGTGTGTGTGTGTGTGTGTGTGTGTGTGTGTGTGTGTGTGTGTGTGTGTGTGTGTGTGTACGTTTTTAGACAATGTGGAAATGATCAATTAACTAAAAGTGAAAAATATCTTTATAGCGGATTCTATGGAAGATTTCTATCAGCCGCCCCGATCGCCACCGTTAAGACGCAGGAGACTGTCCCCAATTCGACAAGTGGCTATCGTGTACCCCTATGTAGCTACACAACAAGGTGTGGGGGGGAAGAGCAAAACAGATGAGACCGACGGTGTGCCGCCGCAAGTAAACCAGCTCAACAACACTATCGAAACAACAGCATCGTTCAATGAAGAAGATTTGTTACAGCCGCTAGACTTCAGTGGTCCGGTAAGAGAAAACCTTGATGATGATGGTGTTGATTTAAATAAATTGTATGATATGGTTTATGGACACGTGCGCGAGCATCAGTTTCTAAATGACCACCTGGTCAGAATCGAAGATGTGGTTCGTAACAGATTTTACGATATGGAATTCAATATTAATGGCTTTAGATATGAAGTAGATACACATTTACAAGGTTTGAGATGTGAAGCTACAGAGGTGTCCACACTAGCACGGGAAAATAGATTGCTTAGGGATCAAATCATGCTTTTAAGACGCGAATAGGTCAGATCATTGATGCTTTCATGCATAAAGCTTGTAACGTTTTTTATTATCAAATCGGGTATGTGTATGTGTGCAAGTGTTTCAAATGTGATTTTATTGCCGTTTATTTTGTAAGGGTGTGTCATCAACTTTTTTTTTTTACATTTTGTTTACTATACTTGATACAAATCATGGAGCCTAAAAAACCTAGTAAATTATCGTTGACCAGAAAACGTAGCGCTAGAGAAATGGGTAGAGCGATCGGTAACACCATCCCACCCCCGTCAACCTCTTCACACATTCAGCAGACCATGCCTAACACAGGTGTTGCACTATAGCCGTTGCGGCTATATCCGCGGATATTATGCCTAGTATAAACAATGACAACCCCATAGACAGTAGCGATTTTGCGATGATAAGACCATGCATATTGTATCCGAATAAGGCAAATCCTAAAAAAAACGAATGAACTATCTTTGACCAGAACACGTAGAGCTAGAGAATTGGCTAGAGCGATCGGTAACAGCACTACATACCTGTCATCTTCTACACACGCGCAGCAGACCAGGCCTAACGCAAGTGCAGCGGCTATATCCATGGATATTATGCCTAGAATCAACAATGACAATCTCATAGATAATAGCAATGTTACAATGATAAGGCCTCACATGGTGCTTCCGAATACGTCAACCCCTAAAAAAGCTGATAGACAATCCAGAATGTGTGAAGCTATAGAAATTCTTACTGATGATGTTAGAAAACAGCCAGACATGGAACAACCATCAACATCTACACATAATCAACAGACCACACCCAAAAATTCAAATGAGCCGGCCGATATTTTGTTACACAGTGATGCACACAATAATCCTCAGATGCATGGATTGTTAAACAAGCTTAGTAGCCCCCGTTTTTCACATGATCTGGTTGACTCTTCTCCGAGCTCTCTGATGCAAGCTCATTGCAATGATGGCGATGTTAGAGTTATACAGCGTAATGCGTTTGACAACGTTGAATTACGACAGTTGTTAAATTTACAAAATACTGGTGAAGTTGGGGATTTTGGCTCATTCTATGCAATCATTATGGCAGGCTTGGAAACTTTGATTGTTAGAGCTTCAGACTTTTTACACGGGCCTGGTGATCGTCTACAGATTGAGTTGATTGGTGAATCTCTGATATCCCCCGTACATGTGACCATGAGAGCGGATGAAAATAATGAACGCACGTTTGGTAATTTACTTGAAAGTGTTATGCAGAGTAATGCTGAGATTGTGATTGATGAATCACTAGAGCTGGTGGTACAAATTGTCAACAACCATGAGGGTGGTGCCCCGCGACGTAAAGCTCAAACACTGTTGATAGAGCAGATTATCAATAAAAAAAGAAGGCATTTATATGTGGCTGTGAATAATGATTCTACATGTTTTTCCGTTTGTTTGATGGGTCTGTTGAACCCACAGTACACATATGTTGAGGCTGAGGCTAGTGGTTATGAGTTACATACGGGAGCTGGTTTA
>JACXGI010009730.1:0-29513 GCA_016801175.1 Esox masquinongy | reverse complement strand
AGTGTGTAATGTTTGTAAAAGCCCTAGCCAGGTTGGTAACAACTTTAATAACAAATGAAGTCCAACAAAGACTGAATGTCTTTCAAGTGTCCCAAATGTCACCTTTCTCCATAGTTTCTTACTATTAACCCAGATTCATAGGACTATGTCCAAAAGTACATCCTATTTCCTATGCAGGAAACTGGCTGCTATCTGGGATGTAGCCACTAATGAGACTCTGATTATACATTAGAACAAATCTTTCCCCACTCTGCTACTGGAGTTTGGTTTCAATCCTTGGTGATATATTAGAATAAAAAAATAACCATGATTTGTCTTTGTTAATGAATCCAACTCCTGTCATGGGAGAGGTCTTCCTTGTCCACATGTGTTTTTTCTCATATTGATAGGTAGTCTGTTTGAACTGGGATCATGTCACACCTTGGGGAATAGAAACAGCCCTTACGCCCAGGACTGCTCCCTGAAGACCAACTCTAAATAACCCTCTAATTCTGGCCATGTATGTTAAATAGGATTGGATAATGCTTTCACATTAACATCTTTGTCAATAGTGGTTTCCCATTCCATAGAATCAGGTACCACATATTTTGTCTTCTAAATCAATGATTTGTTTGCGAGGGGGCTTTTTTCAGTTGCGAAGAGATTTCAGATGGATGATCATGTGACCAGAATACAACTTTAATAACGGAATAGGGTGCCATCTGGAGGCATTCACAGACCAGATGTTGTTTTCTGGATGGGACGACACTGTGTTCTGATGTTTAATTGGATGGAGCCAGTGTTCTGATGACCAATGGGATGGCGCTACTGTGCTGATGACGAATGGGATGGCGCTAGTGTTCTGATGACCAATGGGATGAAGCCAGTGTTCTTACATCCGCTCGTGGTTTATCCACCATGACTTGACTGGCCTGGGAAAACACTCCAGCACATGACTGCACAACCATAACCCCTGTTCTTTAGGAGTGTGTCTGTGTGTGTGTGTTGTTCCTCCTTTGTTATGACTACAGAATAAATATCAATTTCTTGGTGGTTAGAAATATGAGAGGTCTCCAGGGAACTTTCTACATGAGGCCTAGCCAACAAATTATGTAGTACCTCTGTCAGACTGCTGGACTGGCTTCTCTGTCCTGCCTGTCTCCAGCTCTGTGTTTTCATACCATATTTGAAAGAGATTTTCTTTCCAATTTCATGATGTCCAATTCGCATTTAAGGCCTTGCACTGTTGCGACATCTCCATTGCAGGTTCACAATAGTTGTAGATCTAGGCGTTTTCTATCTCACCAAGCCATTCTGATTCTTAAAATACTGGTCGCTCAACCAGGAAGTTTCCACTTGTGCCTAACTATTTTCTTAACCATGGTTGAGCTCACAGATGCCCGACCCACCACAAGGAGTCGCTACATCGCGATGTGATAAGGCAGCCCTCTCCGACAACCAACAGTCTAGCCTGGGCAGTACTGAGCCAAATTGCGCTGCCCTCTGCTGGACCCCCAGGCATCATCGGCAACTTATGTCACTCAGGGGCCCCATCTGGTGGTCTTCTGTCTGCACGTCTGAGTGAGTTAGGCTTTTGTAAAGTTGGTTAAATGTGCTCCAATCGGTGTGAGCCAATATGCTTATATTTTCTGACAGTTGAAACATCATATTTGCAAACTCCATTTCTGCGGTCAGCCACAGTAATCCTCTAGTTCTTCTAAAGTATTTTGTTCATTTTTGTGTTTTCTATGAAAATTATCTGTCATCATACAGCCTGCACTAACGAAAGCATTGAAGGCGCCAGACCGGGTCGGGGCGGGACTAAAGCACCCCTAAGAATAAGCCCAGCGCCCCTGTTAGCACCCCCAAGAATAATTCAGGAATGTGTCAATGCATATCCGTTGAGCTGACGGCAATCCGTCGCACATCAGTCGACTCCAAAGCACAGTACACAAGTCATTGGTGCCCCAGTACTCAGACCCGTTTGTCCTCAACCTAGCCCCGTCCCTGCTCCACCTGTCAAGAAAAATGGGCGACCCTGGTGATGGAAAGATAACTACGGGACACGATACATATTTACTCGAGAACATGCCATAGGGGCCTTGTATACTTTGAAGACCCCATTCAGTCATTTTTCCAGCAGGCTTTTATTTTCCTGCATGTTGATATTGCGTCTAAATTAGCCCCTTTTGTTTCAGTATTATGACGTTGTCTTAGTAGTGGCTGTTGTTTTTTTATTTCTTCTTTCTGTCTGACCTGCGTTATTGTCTTTGCCAGTGTCAGTTCAGGGTCTAACAGTAATCTATCTGAAAGGCTGGAGTCTCTGATGCCAACTACAATTCGGTCTCTTATCATCTCTTCTAACAGAGTACCGTATTTGCAATGTTCTGCGAGTTTGTGCACGTCGGTGATGAATCTCTCTGCCGACTCTCCTGATAGTTGGTGCCTGCTATTGAATTTTGCACGTTCGTATATGATATGTTTCCCTACAAAATGCTCCCCAAACGCCTTTGTAACATCTGCATAGCGCTTTCTCTCGCTTTCCGTCAATGGTAGAATGTTCAGGATATTGTCTGCTTTGTCGCCCATTATGTAGAGAACCGAGTTAACTTGGTACTCAGGCTCTTTGTCAGCTAATCCCGATGCCAGTCTAAACCGCTCAAAGCTTCTAAACCACTGTGCCCAGGAACTTGGTTTCCTTCTTAGTTCTCCCCCTCCGTTATCAAGGGTATTAGCTATCGGGTGTCAGCTAGCAGGGTATGCGGTTGTTAACTAGCAGACAGCAGGAGCACATCAAATAAGAGTCCCGTTTCACAACTTCAGGATAAACCTTTTCTGAGATCTACTCACAGGTTCACAGCTTCTGACACCATGTAAAAGCAACACTGTAGAAGCTTTTGTTTGGCTTTTATTAATAGTCAGTCAGAACATTGCATGTCATGCAAGCTGGAACTCTATTCTCCTCCTGACCTTCAATCTTTCCTCCTATCTCCAGGCTCCCCCCTAGTGGTTATTAACTATAAAACCTCATTCCACTACAAAAAGTAGATTAACATTAATAGTGAGCTAAATGTAGGCTCTGTGTTGTTTGTAGAAAATGTGTGTAATGGTGGTGAAATATATAGTGTGTCTCTGTGTCTGAAGTTAAACAAGACCTTTAGAGGGTATGTTAACATGCTAACAAAGACTGAAAAGTACATGCCTTGGCGATTGTGCCACATATAATACAATTCCTATCTCACTAACCGAACCCATTTCCTCTTACTCAAAGGCCTAAACACTGACTCAGCTACAGTTACTCAAGGTGTCCCCCAGGGCTCAGTACTTGGTCCCCTACTCTTCATCATCTACAGCCTTCCCCTTGGTCAAATCCTCCGCCACTTCAACCTTAATTTCCACTGTTATGCTGATGATACACAAATATATCTAGCCACCAAGTCTCTCACCAACCCACTTCTGACCCATATTGAATCTTGTCTGACTGCAATAAAAGCGTGGATGAAGGACAACTTCCTCAAACTAAACAGTCACAAAACAGAACTTCTATTCTTTGGAACCAAAAACATCTACCTGACCAGTAGGGTGGCAGGGTAGCCTTGGTTAGAGCATCTACCTGACCAGTAGGGTGGCAGGGTAGCCTAGGTGATAAATCTGTTGTTCAGCCCTGAGCAAAGGCAGGTAACCCTAATTGCTCCTAAGTCATTGCTAACAATGTGTTCAGTCATACGTACTTGGTAAAATAAGAGTGACAATGATTAATTAATAAGAAAAAAATTAACTAGTTACATCAGCAGCATTTATGTGGCCTATTTCCATGCAGTGATAGGCCACTCTAAAGAATTCACATTACATTATGTTAGATTGCTTTGTCTTTGAGGAGCTTTGCTGCAGAGACCTGATTTGGTTTACCTCAATTATCTCTGTCCCACAGGTGATGAACACAATACTTGCCGGGATGATTTTGGAGTGTTTACAGTTTGTGTCAGAAGCCGTCCAGGAGGTCATCATGCCTGCAGTTGACCGTTTTCTTAAAATACACGGGCCTATGCCTCCAGTGTCAACCAAACGAAGCAGCCATGTCAAGGTCTGCCAGACAGGCAAAAACATCTCACATTGTACGGATTTTATGGGTTCTATTCCAGGCACTCCAATCCCAAATGAGTGGCCTGTTGAAAGTGATCTCCCTATCATTCGGAGTTCGGTCATTGACATGGGTGATTCCTCAACCTCTTCCAAAGTGCCATCAAATGTGTCAAGCCAAACCATCACTGTCATTGTAGACACAGTTATGGAGGTCAATCAAAGAGGAGAAAATGATCAGATGGTCATCGAAACATTCTGTTCCAGACTTCACAACTTTCCACGTGAGCTCACTGACAAAGTTTATGAACTCATAAAGAGTCACAACAGACCCCGGGAACTTTTTGTGCCTGCTGGAAAGGCAGTGACAGATTCAACTCCTTTGAAGCTGAAGACCAGATTGGAAACCTCTCAACAACCCTGGGAGATCGAGCTGGTGAACTCCTTTACTAGGGAGTTAGTAAGACATCTGTTACAGGATCATATCTTGTGGCTTCCCCCAACATCCCAAGTTACAGATTTCTGCAAAACTAATGTCTCTGATGCTTCTCTGCAGGACAGAAGGGTGGTTACCCACAGTAGTTCAGCCACTTCCACTAGTTCCTCAGAGGTTTGTAGAGAAATAGAGAACCTGTTTGTCGATATGACAAAATTGTCCATGATGTCCAACTTACCAACCATGCTTGACTTGAACTCCATTAAGAATACATCTTCCACAGATGTGACATTTGACTCCATTAGCAATGACTACACCTCTTTAGTAAAGTTACTGATTCATAGACTGCTGTCCAAGATCAACCCAGACACGTCAATGGAATCATCTGACATTGGTGAAATAATAAGAGTTCTCACCAAGAGGATAGTATCTGATTTCTGTGACAACTCAGGTCTTGAAGAAACTCAAGCTTATCCTCTGAATCTAAAAATCGAAAACAATTTTGAAGAGTGTCTACAAAGAGCTTCTTAAAAAATTTGGGTCAAAACAGTTGCTCCAGGTGGCAATGGAGTCAAAGGATTGTGCATCTAGCAATGCCTTGGTGAAGTCATTAACCAGGGAACTTTTAAACAAATGCACCAAGACCAGCTCTTCACGTCCCTCCGTGTCCAAGAAGTATTCAAAAAATGCACTTGGAATTGACAAGACCAGCCCGGTTAGATGTTGGGCCGGTGAAGAGGAAAAGAGATCGATATTCTGTTTTCAGTTTCCTCTCTTCTCAAAGGTGTTTATGTCATAGAGATAACAATACTAATTATAAAAATTGTGTTGATTAATTATGTAGTGTGATGGTTAACCTTAATTCTATACTATAATATTTTTTTTTGTGCAATTCCACCAACCTTGCAAATAACTTTTATCCAGCATTCAAAGAAGGTCCACTGTGCTCCAAGATCTTCCTGGTACCAGACCCCTGCTGTCAATAAAGGTATGTCAATGCCTTAAATATACTTGTTGTCCCAAGTTAAAGATGTAACTTACATCATATACTTAAAATTCTACATTTTACTGAATTATATGTGCCTAAATTAGGAAGGTATGTTTAATATCCAAAGGAACTGGATTTATTAGAGATACATTTTATTATTTTTCAGCAAATGTCAACGATCAAAACACTGGCAATACAGAGAATGTAGCCTCAAAGAAGTCAAGGAAGCAATTCTTTTCAAAGGGATTTTCAGATGTCAGAAATGCCCTATCCAGTGTGTTTACCAGCGAGTCTATCTGATCTGTATTTCTAAATGTCATTAATAATATAATAAATATTATTAATTTCAGTAATTCTGTTTTTTTCTTATAAAGTTTTAGTAGTAATAATGGTAGTATGGTTAATTATTTCCTGAACTTTCAGTGTCTGAATCCACTGTAGAATTATAAAAACAGTGTTTACATAGGTGCACAAAAAATTCAAGAGGCGTTTCTAAATGACAAATATAAAAAAGTAACTGCAATATCAATGATCAAAGTGAGGTAGTACTTTAATCTTTAATCACACATACCAGGCGGGGGGGGGCAAACTCTGAAATAAATGAATGGTAAAACAGGGAAAGTGTCCAGAAGCGGAGCTACTGGGAGCTCTTACTCATGCCTTAGCTTTCTGTAATGACAGACTAAAAAGAACTCATGTATTTGTCTGTGTGACCGTGAGTACAATGTCAAAAGGAAACCCCTTTACACAGGCACCTTCCTCTCTCCACTGGCAGAAACGCTTAGTTCAACCAATCGACTTTATTTAATAAATCCCTTTTTACATCAGCAGCTGCCACAAAGTGCTTATGCAGATACAGTACCCAGCCAGAAACCCCAAAGAGCAAGCAACAACAGCATTGGGGCACAGAGACACTGTGGCCCTGTCCGAAGGTAACCCCAGACAGGGCCCACCAGGCAGGAAGTAACTCCACCCACTTTGCTAAGCATCTGATCTAAGGGACACTAACCAATCACAACCACCCTAAAAGGGGGCTGAATATTTCCCACAGAGTTCACTCCCTGGAACGGAGAACCACAGGATGCCAGTGACTCTCTGCCTCCAGGTGGCACTGGAGAGAGGACATCCCACTGGAGATGAGTCTGTCTGGTCCAGTGTTTTTCAACCCTGCTGGAGGAACCCCGCCCTGCATGTTTTAGATCTCTCTCTGCCCAAACATTCCTGATGTAGCTCATCAAGGACTTGATAAAGAGCTGATCATTTGAATCAGGTGTGATGGAGCAGGGAGAGATCTAAAACATGCAGGGCTGGGTGCCTCCAGGACCAGGGTTGAAAAACACTGATCTAAATAACTATATAAAGCTCAAGGGCGGGAAACGTCGCAAAAATAATGTTGGGACGTCCACAAACTGTTGCACCAAAAATAGATAGATAAGACAACAAAGATATCAAGGACATAATTAGTTGACATGTGGAAGAGGGTCACGTAGGCTTTACTCGTATTCTTACGGGTGTTACGTTCCCCTCTTGGATGTTTCTTGTTTGAGGTGGAGACGTCAGAGCCCGTGACTCCGCACGCAATGAAACCGACACAGACCGGGAAGAGGTGTGTGGTGCAACTAACTAAAATAACAAGAAACGACAACTAGAACTCAGCGTTAGTTCTCTGGGCTATAAAAATAACAAAATAATACACAACATAAACAAGCTAATAAACAAACAAACAATAAAAGAGTTACTAAACAAAAACCAAGCAAATAAACCAGGGAGGTAGGAGAAGGGAATTCTGAGTGACGCGGTCCAAGTAATGAAAGTAAACAAAAGGTTCCTCCTCTTCTACACACCTAAGCCTTCTTAACACAATTTAATCCCTAACCAGCTTTCCTACCTCTTACCAAACATACAGGGGTGACTCCCACCCAGGTAACCTAGTGTGTAAAACATTAGGTTATCTAGGTGTGAATGTACACCCATGGGCAGAACAACGTATTCCTTCTCCAGGACCCAGGTAGGGTGGTATACAATAGGAGGCCAGGCTGGAACACATACAAACGCGATTACGTCCCAGATCTCACGTCCCAAGTCTTGCATCCCTTAAAGCTACGGATCTAAAAGTTACAAATCTTAATTTTACAAACTGATGGACGGGAAAGAAGTCTCAAAAATCTGATGCAGATGCACACGCATTTTTTCAATGCGCAAATGCAAATTACATTTTTATATGTGTAAATTAATTTGTGAGCAAAGTTAAATATATTCATAGATCATGAATGTATTTATGACTTCTACTGAACATGCATACAGATCATATTTTTATGAGCAAGTTTTTTATATGCATTCATATATCATTGTTCTATTTGGGAGTTGTATTTTCATACACATGCATAGCAGGATATTTGTTCTCTAATTCTTTGTCTTATAGAGCTTCATAGTTCTGCAATGTTTTCTAATACAATTTAATCTATGTCCTGGTCTGACAGGGACTCCAGCATTGCAACCTCTTCGGCAATTTCTTTGACTTATCTCTTAAGATTATAATATCTTCGGCAGTTTCAATTTCATTCTGCAATAGAAAGCATTTTCCTCAACAAGTCATCCAGTGCAGCCATGTTAATGCCAATGCCTAAGCGCCGGAGAATGATGCACCAATCAAAAAACACTATTCGGTAGAGCCCGCCCTTCCAACTTTGATGGGCAAAAGTGACAGGTTCAATGACGGATTCAATAATGACACATTTCACAATGACTGCAACCATAAAATAAATAGTGAAATATGAAATACACCATTAAATATTTTTTATGAATTCTTTATAATTTAAATGATATATTTCCCTTTTCATTTAATTATTTCATGGTGTATATATTTATTTAATAAAGTTCCTAAAATTCCTCCATACCAGCAGTCATGGGCGTAGGAGTGACTGATATTGGGACACACACATTTGACTACAGTGTGAATGTTAATGTATTCACCAAAATGTCTATTTAATATGTACTTCTATGTGTTTTGATAGGACTCAAGCGTTCAGCGTGAATATTCCAATACGTTTGGCTTTAAGAAAGTAACAATTTCTGAACAGGCAGTAGTCCTAACTAGAATTGGTCAAGTATACCATTTGTGATTTTTTGCATGGTGGGACTTTTCAGTTGGAAAGGCATTGGTTCTCAACCTTTTTTGGGCCAGCGCCCCCACTATCCATTATCCAGGTCCCTTACCGCCCCCCATCAAATAGGATGTAGGTTAATTGCCCTGAATATTAATTATTATTATTATTACTATTATGATTGTTGTTACTATTGTTATCATCAAAAATCATCAAAAAAGCACATCATTGAAACAACAGATGTATTAGTTTCCCAGGAAAACAAACAGCAGCCAATCAGAAACAGCTATCAATTTAACATTCAAATCTTAATTAAACAACTAACCCTAACCCTAACCAATCAGAAATGCCAAACAATGATCATTCTAATGAATTGTTCCAACGGAAAAGAAGCTGGCACTTATCAAGGGGTAAAAGCAGAAGGTTTAACTTTCAAAGGAAATAAGTTAAAAACCTTTGAACATTTTTGAGAGCCCTGTGTCTGGTGGTTCTCTGGGGCTACAGAGAGGTAAGATTCAGCCGTATTGCGCCTGATGCCATGAAGTCCAAGCAATTGCAGTACTTGGACTGCATGTGGAGGACCTGGCTGAATCCCTGCTCAACTAGATAAGTGGTCGGGAAAGCAAGAGGAAGCAGCACTTGTAATGAACAGTGTTTTAATGTGCGTCTGGATGCTGGACGCTAAGTTGCTTTCCGGGGAAGTCTGACAGCGTAAATGTGTAACCACTGCCATAACAATGTGTTCACTTGTATCCTTCAGAGAAATTAACTCTTAAGAGAAATACATTCCTCCATGGGTAATACCAAGAAAGAGTTTGGCCATTTTCCAGAGTTTACACAGTAAACACAATAGGGGTGAAATGTTACAGATGATAATCTGACATCCTGTTCCCGTGAAGGCAGAACGGAGCTGTGCCACAAGAAGCTGACAGAAACACTGAAGAGAAGAAGAGTTACGATACACCGTCTCATCCAGTCACAGTGGTGTAAACTGGCAGGTTTTAATGTTGCAGACCACAGTTTTTTGCAGGTAGTTGAAACTTTAAACTTGTATTGTTGTGAATCTTCGGTGTAAACTCTCCTTAAAACAAACGCCCCCCAAGGGCACCTCAACGCCCCCCTTTCCAAAACATTGCTTCCAGCGCCCCCGTCGTCCTCTGAACGCCCCCCCAGTACCGCTCCTGTTGAGAAACACTGAGATAGATGATAATGTAACCAGAGGGCATTTTTAAAATGACTAATAGTACAATGATGTTAGTAACATCTCAGTCAGGCATGTTAGTCCAGATTTAAATTTTCCAATCTGCTCCTATAGACCACCTTGAATTAATACTTCTCGGGATTTTACCTGTTGGTTTCTGGCCTCTCACTCTCTTGCTCTGCCCTTTATCAGAGATCGTATTCAATGACTCTTATTGATTTACATGACAGATCAACAGTCTATCTTGGCGTGGCACTTATCAATGATTTCCCTTTTAGTTTGTGGCCTTTTCCAATCCCTGCCTGTTTGTGTCTATCACTTTCCTGACACTTTCTTAAAATAGTGAACACATTTAGGACCCATAGAAATATTTAGATGATTCAACACATCTAAACTGAAGAAAAAACGCTGTGGTGTGGAGATTGTTACCAAGAACCTTAGTTACTTACACTCCATTCTTGACTCGTGGTGGCTTGTCCATTACTTAGCTAGCTACTTGCAGACCCTATGGTGAAGACAAATACAGAAATTGTGCAAATCCTTTTGGCAAGCGTTCTTCCTTTCAAAACATCCATAGGAACTACTCAGTAGTGATGGGAAGTTCGACTCACTTTACTGATCCAGATCTTATCAAATCGTTCAGTAAAAACAACAAACCTTTCGACTCTTTTCGTTAATTTGTGTCAGCCCCCCCCCCCGGGACCTCTATCACTCCCTCAAACAGCCATCTAAGTCGGGCTACACTTGTTGTAAAGATGGGAATAGGAAGGAACCGTAGTACTTTAACTAAGAGTAAATGCTACACCATATCATGCTTTACAGCCATCACCAAAACCATGTTAATTATGTGTATTATCAGAAGATTTAAAAATGAATGACTGTACAAAAAACGCACATGCACAACTCATTGTCCAGAGGCAAAATCAAGGATCAAATTAGATCGAAAGAAATCATTAGAAAATAGTCATAAAAGTTATTTTTAAATGTAATGATATTCATCCTATCATTCCCACTTTTAAAATGTACTAATACTACTATTTTGATCTAATAGGTGGTATGATAGAACAAATACCTTTTTTGGTCTGTTAGGCTGATAATAAATCAGAGACTCAGAGATCCAAAAGATTAGAAGACTTCTGCTACTGTATCTTCTCCTTAGTCATTGTCATTCCTTCCAGGGACAGATACAGAATTACCACTAGACGTGTACATAACAATCACTCGACAGCTGAATAACAGCCTACTGTACTAATAGTTATTGTAGCTAATGTTTCTTTCTTTGAAACATTAAGGATGATAATAAATGAGAGATTCAGAGATCCAAAAGATTAAAAGACTTATGTTTTGTTCTCCTTAGTCATTGTCGTTCTTTCTGTTGATCGCAGGATGAAAAGGACCATGAGAAAAGGTTTATTAATAAATCAGATCAGTTTAATAGTGTTTCTTAATCCTGGTCCTGGGGACTCAAATGTTTGCGTATTTTGGTTTTGCCCTTGCACTCACACACCCCAACGGGGGACAGCAGGAAAAAGGCATGCCAAGAGCTACTGTGCAGAGTGCAAACCAGTCAGCAGCAACTCCGTGTATGGACCAGTCAAGGTGACTGGAATTCAGCTAGCTTTGCTGGTTCTTTAGCAATAGTAAGGAACGGAAAGCCATTCACAGATGGCGAGTATGCCAAAACATTCATGCTTGATGTGGCCAGTGAACTTTTTGACGAGTTTTCAGATAAAGACGAATAAAAAACGAATAGAAGAAATGCCTCTGTCAGCAAAAACTGTTCACGATCGTACCATCATGATGGCAAATCAAGTGGAGGAAACACAAGTGAAGGACATCAATGCAGCGCCATACTTTTCCCTCGCATTAGATGAGTCAACAGACGTTAGCCATTTATCCCAGGTTAGTGTAATTGCGAGGTATGCTGCCGGTGACACACTGCGTGAGGAAAGTCTTGCTGTTTTGCCAATGAAAGGGTCAACAAGAGGGGAGGATTTCATGGAGTTCGCTAAAGAAAAAAATCTACCGATGGATAAACTTATTTCTGTGTGTACTGATGGTGCTCCCTGTGTGGTGGGGAAAAACAAAGGATTTGTAGCGCTTCTTTGTGAACATGAAAATAGACCTGTACTACAGCATCCATATTAGGAACATTATCATTCCTCCCCAGAAACTCTGTTCTTCCTCCTATTCAGTCATCACCCCTCTGCCGGTCAAACGTCACCCCTCCCTTGGTCAAGTATCCGCTCTCCCCTTGTCAAACATCACCCGTTAAAGCTTCAGTCCTTGACAAGGGGAGGACTGACGATTGACTAGGGGAGGACTGACGATTGACCAGGGGAGGGCTGATGATTGACCAGGGGAGGACTGAAGCTTAAACGGGTGATGTTTGACAAGGGGAGAGCGGATACTTGACCAAGGGAGGGGTGACGTTTGACCGGGGGAGGGGTGATGACTGAGTAGGAGGAAGAACGGAGTTTCTGGGGAGTTTCATGTACTAACAAAACCACACAGTTTTGTTAGTACATGAATGTGCGCATCATACCCTCGATTTCAAACCTACTAACAAACATGACGAGGTAAATTACCAGTCATCCATTAAGCAAACAACAAAAAAATGAATTGAATTGGTTAACTAAAATGTTACAATGAATGCGGCTTAAAATTTACGTAATTAGACAAATAACAATACCGAATTATGATGTAATAAGGTTTTACACTTTTTCAGAAGAAACATTTCGGCCCCATTTAGGAAGTTTTTTCTAGCCACTGTGGTTCAACATTGTTGTTGCTTGCTCCTTGGGGTTTCAGGCTGGGTGTTTTGTAAAAAGACTTTGACAACTGCTGATGTAAAAAGGGCTTTATAAATACATTTGATTAATTGATTGATTGATTGAATAAATATTTTTAACCACGAGTAGAAAAGGTTTTGCTTTTGATGGTGCTAGAAAGCCCAGGTGAACAACGATAAGATATTTAGTAGCCAGTTTGTTGAAGGAAATGTTGAGGCAAACCTACGGTGCATTGAAACCTTGTTGACTCTATGGGCTAGTACTGCATTGTGACGTAGAACAATCGGCATGTTTGGAAAGCGTTATGAAGAAGAGTTGGTGCCACGTAGTCAGAGATACATCAAAGTGTATTTTAAAATAAAATACCAAATACATTAATTTTAAATGTATCAAAATAAACTGCAAAATACAGCAGCCATGTATCAAAATAAACTACTGTATTTTTGTATTTTAAAAATACTAAAATACTTTTACAAGGGAGCATGAAATCACTTGGCAAACCTTCCATCTATCGGCCTATTTGATCTATCCCTTCACCAGTACACAGACTTACTTGATTAAGTAGAAAATGTTTCATTGCAACAGCTTTTCTCTGCCTAACGAGGCATGCGATAAATCTGAAATATGCAACCAGTTAACAGATCGAATATTCAAACATCCCTGTGATCACCCAGATGAAGTTAAGTTTTAAAGTAACCAACTGTTTAATGTTTAACTAACAGTTCGCTCATAATTGTATCCTTATTTAGTTACTTGGTGTTTGGTAATGAAGATACAGTACTTTGCATCAGCAACACTGACTCAATGTCAAACAGGTCATTCATAAGAAGACAACTGATGACACATTTATTCATAGCAACTAGTTTCTAAGTAATTAATAATTTGATCGTTAATCATAAATCCAGTGCTCAAAAAATGAAGGGAACACTTAAATCACACACTGAGTCTGGATAAAGGACATTTATCAAATATCCAAATCTTTCCTGGATATTGTGTAATTCCTTGAGAACAAAGTGAACTGAACTCGAACTTGACTTGAACGTAAAACAGTCAATGGAAACCAAAATGACCGATTGAGGGCTGGATTCGAACTCACACCGAAAATCAGAGTAAACAGTTGAAATCACGGCAACTCATAATGTGACTCAGTAGTGCGTATGGCCCCCACGTGCCTGTACACACTCCCGACAACATCTAGGCATGCTCCCGATGAGACAGCAGGTGGTGTCCTGGGGGATCTCCACCCAGACCTGGATAAAGGCATCAGTGAGCTCCTGGACAGTCTGTGGTGCTACTTGGCGGCATCGGATGCACCGATACAAAACGTCCCAGAGGTTAACAATTGGATTCAGGTCTAGGGAACATGAGGGCCAGTCAATGGCATCAATACTTACATCATCCAGGAACTGCCTACACACTCTGGCCACATGAGGCCGGGCATTGTCCTGCACCAGGGGGAAACCAGGGCACACTGCACTAGCGTACGGTCTGACGATGTTTCTGAGGATTTCATCCCGGTACCTCACAGCAGTCAGGTTACCGTTGGCTAGCACATGGAGGTCTGTGCAACCCTCCAAGGATATGGCTCCCCAGACCATGACTGACCCACTGCCAAACCGGTCATGTTGGATGATGTTGCAGGAAGCATAATGTTCACCACGGCGTCTCCAGACTCTTATGTCTGTCACGTGCTCAGTGTGAACCTGCTCTCAGCTGTGAAGAGAACTGGGCGCCAATGGTGGAGTGGACAATTCTGGTGTTCTCTGGCGAATGCCAATTGAGCTGCATGATGCTGGGCTGTGAACACAGGTCCCACTAGAGGACGTCGGGCCCTGATGCCACCCTCATGAGTCTGTTTCTAACTGTCTGTTTCTGACAGTTTGGTCAGAAACATGCACACCAGTAGCCTGCTGGAGGAAATTTTGTAGGGCTCTGACAGTGCTCCTCCTGTTCCTCCACGCACAAAGGAGTAGATACCAGTCCTGCTGCTGGGTTAATGCCCTTCTACGGCCCTGTCCAGCACTCCTCGTGTAATCTCCTGGTATCTCTTCTATGCTCTTGAGACTGTAGTGGGAGACACAGCAAACCTTCTTGTGATGGCACGTTTGGATGTGCCATCCTAGAGGAGCTGGACTACCTGTGCAACCTGAATGGGCTGCAGGTACCGCCTCATGCTACCAGTAGTGACAAGGACACTAGCAAAATGCAAAACTAGAGAAGAATCAGTCAGGAAGGATAAGGAGAGAGCAATTGTCTGTGACCACCACCTGCAAAACCATTCCCTTTTTGGGGGTTGTCTTGCTGTTGCCTCTCCAGTGCACCTGTTTTGATTTGCATTTACACCAAAACCGGTGACTTTGATTCACGATCGCTTATGCTTCCTAACTGGACAAATTGATATCCCATGAAGTTGAATTTACTTGGTGTTATACTGTTCATGATTTTGTGTTCTTTTTATTTTTTTGAGTAGTGTATAATAATAAATTGTGTCCGGCAGTCAGTGCATTTTGTATAAATGAGGGGACATGTCGAATCACTGCGCAAGTCATTTTGAAACGTATATGCGCATGTTAAGTCGATCGATAAGCGTTGATCTGTGATGACTGAAACGTGTTGACTATGATGATTGGACCGGGTCGAATTCATATACGATTGGCTGTGTATATGGGGAAACTAAACAGAGGGGGCATGGCTTTCTACCTGAGGGGGCAATGCCCCATTTTGCCCACCCATGGAACCGGGCCTGCAATTAGGATACAATCATTTAGGATTACAATCATCAATTATTTATTTATTAATAACTGGGCACCTATTTGGAAGTTGAATACAAACATTTGAGCACTTTTTCAATAATTATTAAATGATCAATATGTTTTGATTTTAAATGTAGCCAGAAACATAATCAGAAAGTAGCAACAGAACTTGTCAAGGAGTATTAACCCAACTCCAACCACTGAATCTGTTGAGAGCCTCAGAATATAGGTGTAGAAGACACAAACACAATAACAGAGTGGCCACAAACCTAATAGAGAATACTACAATAGAGAATACTCCCCCACCAGGCATTACAAAACAGTTCAAAAGTTCTACCAAAAACAGTCTTATGTCCTTGTGTTTAACAAGTTACACCACATCGTGGCATTATAATGTAATGTTGTACAACACTGAAACACGTTATTATTATTTTTTTGTGCACAACCGACAAACACATAACATAGGCTGTAAGTAGCAAGCTAACGTTAACTGTGAGGGCTGCTACTTGGGTCAAATAGTTAGCAAGAACATTACCTAAATTGGTAAACGATACCAATAAGGTATTCACTGCAGACCGCAAGTCGGGGGCGTTACTTAATATGGGGGTTTCTGAATATTAATTTACGCCCACTGAATATTAAGTTAAACCCACTGATGTTTGCCATTGGTCAGTTTAAATGGGGGTTCCTGAATATTAAGTTACGCCCAGTGATGTTCGCCATTGGTCAGTTTGGGGACGTCCTGGTTTGACACACGGTTCGACGCTAGGTGTCATGTATGGGTATGACGTCATTACGTTGAGTGTAATGGAGGAAGAAGAGTTAACTAACGATACAAATTTATCTCAGAGTCCATGTGATTTCATTCAATTTCTTTTGTCAAGATATAACACTAGGTTCAACACCATTTCATTGCATTTTGTTTCAGGATTAAAATTGTTTGATAACACAACTGAAATATATTAATTTGAAGACTGAAGTGTCTCTAAAAATAGTTTTAAATGTTTTGGTTACAGTCAAGAATGAGACACTGGTGGTTTAGAAAGCTGCTAAATGCAGTTATAATACAAACACATACATACATACACATGCACAGTCATACTCACTATGCCTGCCATGGTCAGTTTTTCTTTGAGTAGTCAATGCTTGGTTATATGTGATACAGTAGAGGGACATCATTAGGAGGTTGATGGTTGAGAATGCTGCCCATTGCAGTTACAATATAGTTGATCTGAGCTCTAGATTTTACAAAGTGAAATAGGCCTCCCTTTTGCACAAGTTTATACAGGATTACCATTTATGCATTTTCCTTAGATTCAACATATTACACAAATGTGAACATGCTGTGTAAGGTACATCGTGTGGTGGACCTGTGAGCAACAAATTCAGTATCAGCTAAACTGTTCTGAAGGTCCTTTGCTGAGACCTGTGGGTTCTGCTGTGTAGATCTGACCAGTTTTCATACAAATCACTGTAATGGTTTCTCCTTCCTTTGACTTGCACTTTTGAATTTAACGACATTGTTCTAGAAAGTTGAAATTGGTAACTGGAAGTGTTGAATTCTCTACAGCCTGTTGCAGAAAGGTGGCAAGTTTCAATTTACATCATTATCAGGTCAGGTCAACATTTGTTTACAGAAATATTAATTTTTCCGGGGGTGCCTGGAACAAGCACATTTTTTATTCTAGAGTAATGACGTGGTTATGAACTTAAAACATTGTTGGGAGGAATATTAGTGTTACATGTCTTGAAATTTATTATCTGAGGTCTAATTTAACCCTTATCCTAAAAGTTGATTCAATAACATAAATTACAAGTTGAACAGGTCCAAAAGAGCACAACAGACATTATTGAAAGTCAATTAATGTTGGCCAAAATCTTAAAGTTAATGGCATAACCTAAAAATACACAATTAAATGATATGCCAGTTTGATAATTAAACATTTAATCACCCCATCAAATATTCAAAACATTACATTCCAACACTGACAAAACTAAACTGTTTCTTTATGTACTGTGTATTCAGTTTTGCCCAGATTCTGTTGGCTTTGGTTTCATCCTATCATGTTGTATGGCCAGGTGAACACTTCCAAAACACTGTTAAGTTTACTCTTGCTAAACAACTGATGTTTCTTGTCTCTTTGTCTCGTCAAACTATATTGTGTTTTCTGGATCTTGTAATTTTTGTTGTGTGGAAACCAGCATTAGCGCATGGTTTAAAGACAGCTAATAGGTATCCTCATCAACAAAAATAATTAACAGAGAAACTTAAAATGATCACTAAGTACTCTTTTGTCTGTTTTGTCCATGAATGTTTCTGTGTCTTCAAAATTATTAAACGACAACATGAATCGGGAGAGAGCTTCTTGTTTTTCCTCTAGAGTTGAGGCCTCTCTGAGCATCTGCACAGCACCCTGTATTTCCTCAACATTCAGGGGTGAGGACTTGTACCCCTGTCTCAGAAGAGGCCCATGTTGGCATTTACCCCAGCAACTGCATCCCCCAGGTCAACAACACATCTTGGCAACTGAAATGAAAGATCACAACAATCACATAGACAGAGTTGGGGAGTAACGGATTACAAAAAATCAGTAACTGTAATCCGTTACGTTACCAACAAAAATATTGTAATCGGATTACAGATACTTTTGAAAAATTGTATGATTACTTTTGGATTACTTCAATTGAAAAAGAATAGGTGCGCGAAATAATTATGACACGTTGTATGTTTGAGTTTATTATTTAATGTTATAAAAACATCGTTATTTGAACCAAAACATGAATTGCGCGCCTCAGTTGGGTGTGTGATTATCATGTGCGCAAAGGTGGACGCGCATAACCAGTTCAGTGACGGAGGAAGCGCTAGTTTAAATTTCTCCGGTTTTGGTTGGTTGGATGGCTGGTAAAAACAGAGTATATCTTGGATATTATTAGCCGAGTCATATAAAATGTTATCTACTCGACGCATAATTCTCAGAAAAATGATAGGCAATAGGCCTACCTGGTGTTATATATTTTTCAAGTTTCAATGTTTATTTGTCAAATGCACGGAACAACACAGCCTGGACGAGTTGCACCGAATAACATTTACAGGAATTGTTTAATAGATTAGGCAACTATTTGTTAGATAGCTGTAACATGGCGCTGCCTTCAAGATAAAACATTATATGGAATTTACCACGACATTTGAGGAGAAAAGGTGAGTTGGGAAGCACTCTGCCAAAAGATGATTATTTGCATTTGACGCGGCCACATCAACTCGGTCCATACAGGTAGGCCATGTGATTCTGCTTGCTTTTCATCTCTGAAAATTGTGTTCATTGGTTATCATCGGCTGCTGACGTCTTTTACTTTAAGGTAAGAGTGCAGGTTTATAATCTCAGTTTATTTCTTTCATTTGCGTTTTGAAAATCCATCACTGGTGGCCATAATAATCGCAGGTTACGATCGCGCGGGTAAATCTTATTTCTATGCGGGTGTTCACGATAGCAAACGTGTTCGCGTGCCGGGGGTTTCTGCAACATTTTGACTGTTGGTTGTGGAGCAAATCATCAGACTACTGCAGATTTAGTTTTTGAGCGAAAAGCTACGGATATCTTCATTTTTATAAACAACAATGTCAATACCCTTTTCGAGTAATTGCCATTCATTTTTCAACAATGTTTTGAAGCAATTAAAAACATGAATAAAACACAAATAACAGAAAAGGCTTAAGCATCATTAGATTTTGGGTTATGTTCAGATAAAAAGTCAGATTCTGGAAGATCAAGGTTTATTGGATTAATTGGAATGACTGAATATCTGATAGACCTTTAGCGTGTAATGTAGAGATGTAGCCCAATTATATAGAAGTAAAAAGCAGAAACCCATTTCCAAAGGCACTGTAGCCTACACAACCCATAAGGTAAAATGCAAATTCCGTTTTTGGCCAGCTATGTAAACTCTAACATTGATTGATCCCGCAAAAGGTGTTCAGTTGGTTATAGGCTATTCCTATTTGTTTTCCAATGCCTCTTAATATGAAAGTAAAGTAAAAGTAATCAGATTACGTTACTGAAATTGAGTAATCAAAACGTTTCTGATTACAAAAGTGGACAGGTAACTTGTAACTGTAACGGATTACATTTAAAAAGTAACCTACCCAACCCTGCACATAGAAGTAGATGTGTACAAAGTAAAAGTATTCAACTGGGTTGGGCTGTGTTCACTACTTTAGGGAAGTATCTAATTAAGATCCAAGTAACCAGGCAAAGGGAGTTCAAAACTAACCAGTGATCAATAAAATAAAAAGGAAGAGTGTAAATTATCAGTTAAGGTCACTGGTTAGTTATGAACTGTTTAGGTAATTTAGCTCATCCTTAGCAACTTTACAAAACTGGTGAACACAGCCAAATACTTATACTTTTTACACCACTGCATAGAAGATGGCCATGACAAATTATTATTTTGTTTACATTTCTAAATAATGACAACATAGTGTATATGAAGCAACAAAATAAATGGATATTGCCTAATTGCATATAGTGACAGGTGCATCATGCATCTTTAGCTAGTTATAACGTACCCTAATTGACTAGAGCTGACTAACAAGTAGCCTACCTCATCGCATAGCTAGCTATCTTTATACATAGCTGTAAGGGTTGTTGTGTTTTCTGTGTTCTTTCACTGGCAAGCTATTCAAATCTCAGATTCAAAGAATTTAGTAGATAAGCGGTCTTAGTGAACACGTTAACTATCCCTAAATATATAGCTAGAGGTTGTCATATGGAAGCACTTACCGAAATCTTCACCATTGACCCTGTAATTCTTCCTTCATAAACTCATGCACTTAATCAACAAGAAACCAGGCAAGCCTAGTTCAGCTGGCCCGCAATAAAATGTGTTAATCATGGCTGCCCTCTCGAGAATCCAACCCAGGTCACCCACGTGAAAGGCTGTGTTGTTAACCACTGTACCAGAGAGCTGTACTTTTACCAGGTGTCAGTATAGCCTCTTGACATTATATAATTTTGTCATGCATTAACATCACGCCGAGTTTGAATATTTTGTTAGACACCATTAACCATTGTGTTAAACTGAGTAACATTTCTTATTAACTTTACCTCCACCACAAATAGTATCTATGAACTGTATGACTTTTGCCACTGGCCGTTTTAAAAGCTTATTAGCAAATAATATGTCGTTAGACACCATTAACCATTGTGTTAAACTGAGTAACATTTCTTATTAAGTTTGCCTCCACCACAAATAGCATCTATGAACTATATGGCTTTTGCCACTGGCCGTTTTAACAGCTTATTAGCCATTTGTGAATGACATTGATACAATAACTACTATATCAATATAGGTGACAAAAATTGACTTTTTCGTCAAGTGAAAAGACGAGAGAATCATGTAGCCAGCGAAGTGTTTGTCTATCCTGAAGAAATCCTAAGACATAATTCGAAAATCCACCAGAAATAGTCCCAATATAGCAGTAAACAGTTTCATTTTAGGCTTCCCATAACGTAGCTACTGATGGTTGTAGCCAACAAAGTTTTTGTCTATCCTGAACAAATCCTCTTTTGCCACTGGCCGTTTTAACAGCTAATTAGCCATTCATGAGTAACATTGATACAGTATCTATCAATATAGGTGACGATAACTAAGTTTTTTGACAAGTGAAAAGACGAGAGAATCGTGTAGCCAGTGAAGTGTTTGTCTATCCTGAACAAATCCTAATATCCACCAGAAATGTTTTATTTTAGGCTTCCTATTACGTAGCTACATAGGGTTGTAGCCAGTGAACTTTTTGTCTGTCCTGAACCTCAGGCATAATGCATTTTGACTGTTATGGAAGTTGAATGCAGGACCTGTTGTTCCGGAGCCTGCATCTCTAACCACTACGCCATTTAACAAGGGTCAGTCTGTCAGCCAACCAGCCAGCCAGCCAGCCAGCCGCTCTTCTAGACCGGCTCCGCTTACGTGGTCCGGCAAGAACACCACACCAATGGAAACCGTCAATGAGCATAACTTAATATTGAGGAAACCCCATATTAAGTTATGTCCCCGATTTGCGGTCAGAAAATATACCCTCCTCAACGATTTAGCCTAGGCTACTAAAAGGAACACCAAAACCTAACATGAACTGAAAACATTTTTAGCAATTTCTACTAAAAATCGATGGAAAGCTGGCAACCTAGACGTTTTTCAAAGTGTTTCAAAGATCAGTGTTTCAAAGTGTCGACCCTTATCAACAGGACACTCCGGCGACGGAGAACTGTGGATGCCTGTGCTTTGCAACAAGCACTTTAAAACGACTTCACTAACCAGGCTAATTTCAAACAATTGTCACACAGCTAACTCTCACAATCTCTCATTTATTTAATGAATTTTTTCCTTGCAGCAAATTGACACAATTCATTCAAAGTTGTTGGTATTGCCACCTCAATTTTCAAAGCCTGAGGCAGGTCTCGGACACTCAATCGAGTGGTTTTGTTAAATATTACGTGACAGTGTTTCGACATCTGCCGTCAGATAACCAGAAATGTTTCAGAACATTGTTCCAATGCAGTGTGTCGGGAGGGTGTCAAATAGCTCGGCGCAGTATCGAGCATGTGTGCATGCTCGATATGTGTGCAGCCCATCACTATTCGAGACATGATTTTTTAAAAATACATTATAATGATTTGGATGATTAAGTCAGAGTCATAGGATGCTCTAATTGAAATTAATGTTTTAAAAACAATAAATAGTATTAAAGAAAAGTAAATTTCAATTGGGAGAAAATAACACGGATATGAACTCATAGCTCCACAGGAGAGTCTGTGACACTACCTCCTGGGCCACCGCTGAACTTCACTCATGGCTGTAGTAGCCTTCTGAAATTGGTAATAAGGTTTTCTGTGGTTACTACCAACTACGTTAACTTCCTACAAAGTTACGCCTCTCGTTCAAAGTTGTTGGCGTTGGTTGCACCTGCTTATCAAAACCTGAGTCAGTAAAATGTTTGTGACGTAACTGCACAGGTTTCGTTCAGTTACACGTGACAGTATTTTGGCACCCAGCATCACGAGACCAGAAGTATTTCGATGCAGCTTGTGTCGACCAGCCAATCATTAGTTATCAGACACCAGAGATATACGAGATTGTGTTATGTTGTATCTCTAAACTAGCTCTAGATAGGCGACCCGTTTAGGCATTTCACAGATTCTGTAGAGTTAAGCCCCCTCATCCCACCTCAACAAACAGCGACTATGGGGGATTGTGACTCTTTACAAACGAGGCTAACATCTATTTTCATCTCACTTGTGAAAATTGCTGTGGTAGGACTATTGAGGGTTGTACAGGATAGTGCCATTAAACTTCATCTGGAGGTGTCCCAGACAGAACTGGAAAACGAAACACTGAAAATTGAGAACGAATCTAACAAGAAGAGGTTAAAGAGTTTGGAAACAGAGCTGTCGACAGCGGGGAATCGACAATGTTCCTATTGTCGTGTTAGTATGTGGCTAGCTAGTTTACTTGCAGTTGCAAACTGGTTGGTAGTGTAATTCTTGGAATATCGTTAAGTAGCCCGCAAATGTAATTTCTTCTGTTTGTGCAGGATGCTTCGGTCTCAGAACAGATGATCAATATGCTGCTGCTCCTATTACATTTTCAGAGGATGATGATGCATCATGGCTTCAGCAGTCTGAATCTGCTCATTCGGTGGAGAAAGTATCATCTAGATCGCTAGCAAATGTTATTATAGCAGTCGGTTTTGTAAATATGTTTCCTGATGCATGATTTGTATTCATGATGTGCACATTCCCTGATGGTCTGTATGCAAACGTCTTCATTCTGCTGTACTTGGTTCAGATTACGGTCATTGAGAATGATGAGATGCAATCCCTAATCAAGAAGGAACAGCATGTGGACATGCCTGGGAGAATAGACACGCCAGTTTCATCAGAAGGCAATATAAGTTAGTCATCGATCCAGTAGTCAATGTGGTCAAATTAAATGTCCTATTGGTAAACATTGTGATGATGTTCTTTGAGCATTGGCCTTTTCTTCTACAACTTATCGGGCCAATTACAAGTTTGTGTCTGTGTTTACAGATAATCAGCCTTGTCCTAAAGTGGACATGGTGTTTGATAAAGAGTGGAGCAAAAGCCTGTGGGGTGATGGAGAGGCTTTCAAGGAGGATGACTCTTCAGGCCTGGCGGATGAAGACACTCAAGGTCCATCGGTTATCCATCGGCGGGTCAGTGTCCTTTTTCTATCATAGTTTATCATCAGAAAAAAGGCCTGAAGGTTTAAAAAACAAAAGCTGTTGGCATGGTTGGAACTGTTACAGTGAGGGGGAAAAGTATTTGATCCCCTGCTGATTTTGTACATTTGCCCACTGACAAAGAAATGATCAGTCTATAATTTTAATGGTAGGTTTATTTGAACAGTGAGAGACAGAATAACATCAACTAAATCCAGAAAAAACCATGTCAAAAATGTTATAAATTGATTTGCATTTTAATGAGTGAAATAAGTATTTGATCCCCTCTCAATCAGAAAGATTTCTGGCTCCCAGGTGTCTTTTATACAGGTAACGAGGTGAGATTAGGAGCACACTCTTAAAGGGAGTGTTCCTAATCTCAGTTTGTTACCTGTATAAAAGACACCTGTCCACAGGAGCAATCAATCAGATTCCAAACTCTCCACTATGGCCAAGACCAAAGAGCTGTCCAATGATGTCTGGGACAAGATTGTAGACCTACACAAGGCTGGAATGGGTTACAAGACCATCACCAAGCAGCTTGGTGAGAAGGTGACAACAGTTGGTGCGATTATTCGCAAATGGCAGAATCACAAAAGAACTGTTAATCTCCCTCGGTCTGGGGCTCCATGCAAGATCTCACCTCGTGGAGTTGCAATGATCATGTGAATCAGCCCAGAACTACATGGGATTATCTTGTTAATGATCTCAAGGCAGCTGGGATCATAGTCACCAAGAAAACAATTGGTAACACACTACGCCGTGAAGGACTGAAATCCTGCAGTGCCCGCAATGTCCCCCTGCTCAAGAAAGCACATGTACTGGCCCGTCTGAAGTTTGCCAATGAACATCTGAATGATTCAGAGGAGAACTGGGTGAAAGTGTTGTGGTCAGATGAGACCAAAATCGAGCTCTTTGGCATCAACTCAACTCGCCGTGTTTGAAGGAGGAGGAATGCGGCCTATGACCCCAAGAACACCATCCCCACCGTCAAACATGGAGGTGGAAGCATTATGCTTTGGGGGTGTTTTTCTGCTAAGGGGACAGGACAACTTCACTGCATCAAAGGGACGATGGACGGGGCCATGTACCGTCAAATCTTAGGTGAGAACCTCCTTCCCTCAGCCAGGGCATTGAAAATGGGTCGTGGATGGGTATTCCAGCATGACAATGACCCAAAACACACAGCATTTGCACAAATGAGTGGCTCCAGAAGAAGCACATTAAGGTCCAGGAGTGGCCTAGCCAGTCTCCAGACCTTAATCCCATAGAAAATCTGTGGAGGGAGCTGAAGGTTTGAGTTGCCAAGGATAGCTTGGAGTACATTCATACCTGTTCTGTCAGCGCCAGGCAAGGGTTTGTGACATAGTGAGAAAATGTGTTTTGTCCTATTTTATTACTTTATTTGCTTTTGGAGTGTATTTTCCATTTCTCTTATAATTTTTTATTTATTTAACAAATGTAGAAGAAATAGGTAACATATGTTTTTGTAAATTCTCCTGCATACTAGTTGTTTTTCCCCTCATATAATGACAATAATACTATTATTTCAGCATGCTTTCAAATGCAGGCATTCAGCAAAATATTTTGAAATAAATTACCCATTGACTTTTACTTTGAATCCACAAGTTCTCTGAAGCATAATTTTAGCTTCTGTGCGTCATTAAAAAACATTTTGGTTTTGGATTTGTAAGGTGGCATTGCCTAAATCAATGCTAATATACTTTTTTCTGTTCGATATAGAGAGATAATGTTTTAGGAGTAGTAGTGCAAATCATTTATCCCTATATTTAATTGAAAATCGTTGAAAGACAACATATCAAATATTGAAGCTCAGAAAATGTATTTTGAATTTGATGCCAGCAACACGTTTAAAAAAAAAAGTTGGGATGGGGTCATGTTACCACTGTGTTGCATCACCTCTTCTTTTAATAATACTCTGTAAACATTTGGGAATTGTGGAGACAAACTGCTGTAGTTTTAAAAGTGAAATGTTTTTTCCATTTTAGATATAAGTTAAGTCTGTAGTCATGTAAATATGGGGATCTATGTGTTTTTTGCCTAACATATATTGCACAGTACGTCATATCAGTTTGTAGTTCCAATGTAATTTTAGGTAGTCTTGAAAATCGTGTTAAAATAAACAGGTGAAATGAGAGTGCATGTGTGTTTTTAGAAGCAACGGATATGTGAATGTCTAAGACTAAGTTAATGTATTTTTAGAAAACAAAACTATCAAACAGGTAGGAGGATAAATATGTTGAGTTTTGTGTGAGGTCATGTGTTAAAAGAATTTTGAGAACCTGGCAAACCTATTTTAGACACTTTAGATGTATTTTCAAAAGCCTTACAGATGACCCCATTTCAAACTACTTGCACCTCCTGTAATGTATAAATGGGGATAATAAGGATTTGTACTATTGGTAATTTCTTTGAATCTCTACTACAGGCTGCAGCTTCAAGTTGTCTTGTTGGAGTGGACAACAGTGTTATCAGTAAGGTCACAGTGTGTCAGGCGGAGCCTTTATCACTTGTGGTGTGTTCGTCTGCAGATCAGAATGAGGTAAGAACCGTGTTGCCAAAGAGTAATCAGATAATGTAGCTTACTGGTGTCCAAACCTCTCTATAAATGCTGTTAAAATCTTAACCTGGAGTGGACAGGAGTTTGACCTGATAAGGCTACAGAAACCATTTTGTTTCACTTTAAAGACACAGAAGACATGGTGATCCCATCGTGTCCTAAAAGGGAGGTTATGGCAGAGCTTACATACTTGTCTTCAATGCTATCTGTGTTCACACTCAGTTAATTTCATGTCCTCAGTTGGACTTTAAAGTGTCCAATTGAGGACGAATACATTTTTAACACCGATGACATTGGTCTTAAGTATGTACAATCTACAATAACCAACCTTTGAGCAGTTAATGTGACCAGCATCAGTTTTGAGAGCCTGGCACACCTATTTTAGACACTTTGATGTTCATTGCTCAAAAAAAATTAAGGGAACACTTAAATCACACATCAGGTCTCAATGAACGAAATATATTAAAGATCAAAATCTTTACAGTACATTGTGCAATTCGTTAAGAACAAAATGATGTAAAAACAGTCAATGGAAACCAAAATCACCAACCAATTGAGGTGCAGGATTCAAACTCACACCGAAAATCAAAGTAAACAATGTCTGGGCATGCTCCTGATGAGACGGCGGATGATGTCCTGGGGGATCTCCTCCCAGACCTGGATCAGGGCACCAGTGACTTCCTGAACAGTCTATGGCGCTACTTGGCAGCGTCAGATGCATCGATACATAACGTCCCAGAGGTTCTCAATTTGATTCAGGTCTGGGGAACGTGAGGGCCAGTCAATGGCATCAATACCTTCGTCATCCAGGAACTGCCTACACACTCTGGCCACATGAGGCCGGGCATTGTCCTGCACCAGGAGGAACCCAGGGCCCACAGCACCAGCATAATGTCTGACGATGTGTCTGAGGATTTCATCCCGGTACCTAACAGTAGTCAGGGTACCGTTGGCTAGCACGTGGAGGTCTGTGAGTCCCTCCAAGGATATGGCTCCCCAGACCATCACTGACCCACCGCCAAAACCGGTCATGCTGGATGATGCTGCTGGCAGCATAACGTTCACCACAATGTCTCCAGACTCTTTCATGTCTGTCACGTGCTCAGTGTGAACCTGCTGTCATCTGTGAAGAGAACGGGGCGCCAATGGAGGACCGGACAATTCTGGTGTTCTCTGGCGAATGCCAATTGAGCTGCACAGTGCTGGGCTGTGAGCACAGGTCCCACTAGAGGATGTCGGGCCCTTATGCCACCCTCATGGAGCCTGTTTCTGACAGTTTGGTCAGAAACATGCACACCAGAAGCCCACTGGAGGTCATTTTGTAGGGCTCTGGCAGTGCTCCTCCTATTCCTCCTCGCACAAGGAGCAGATACCGGTCCTGCTGCTAGGTTGATGCCTTTCTACGGCCCTGTCCATCTCTCCTTGGGTAACGGCCCGTCTCCTGGTATCTCCTCCATGCTCTTGAGACTGTACTGGGAGACACAGCAAACCTTCTTGGCATGTATGGATGTGCCATCCTGGAGGAGCTGGACTACCTGTGCTACCTGAATGGGCTGCAGGTACTGCCTCATGCTACCAGTAGTGAGAAGGTCACTAGCAAAACACAAAACTAGAGAAGAATCAGTCAGGAAGGATAAGGAAAGAGCTGTCTGTGGCCACCACCTGCAAAACCATTCCCTTTTTCAGGGTTGTCATGTTGTTGCCTCTCCAGTGCACCTGTTGTCACTTTCATTTGCACCACAACAGGTAACATTGATTCACAAACGCTTATGCTTCCTAACTGGACAAATTAATTTCCTTGTTTAATTGACTTGGTGTTATACTGTGATGATTGTGTTCTGTTAATTCTTTTGAGCAGTGTATTTTCAAAAGCCTTGCGGAAAACCCCATGTCATACTACTTGAACCTCCAGTAATGTATAAATGGGGATATACTTGTTTTCCCAAAGGAGTTGTGCTATTGGCAACTTCTACTTTGATTCTCTACTACAGGCTGCAGCTTCAAGTTGTCTTGTTGGAGTGGACATGTGTTATCAGTAAGGTCACAGTGTGTCAGGCGGAGCCTTTATCACTTGCAGAGTGTTCGTCTGCAGAACAGAACAAGGTAAGAACTGTGTTGCCAAAGAGTAATCAGATAAAAATTATTAAAATCTTAACCTGGAGTGAACAAGTGTGGCCTGATAAGCAAGGCTACAGAAATGATTTTGTTTCACTTTAATAACTTATTGTCTGTGTGTGTGAACTATGTTATTTTAAGAACTAATCGCCTGTGTGTGTATGAATTACATGTTCATAAAAGCGTGTGATTATAATGAATTTATATAAAAATCCCTCACACATGCAGGTCATTCTCTTATAATTTCCAACACATGCTTATTGCGCTGCAGACTACACGCACGTTGTTGATTCATATCGACAGAACCAGACCCGTAGCTTGTAATCAGGTAACGGAGGCAACTGCTTGGAGCTGTAGGCCGTTAGGGGGCTCCTGAGGGCTGACAAACTTTACTCCACGGCAATGTCTACAAATGTGGCAATCGCAGTGACCTCAACCCCCTCCCCCTTAAATAACGATTAGCAATGATATGTCAGTAGGAAACCTCCCTAAAGGCGCCCCATGAAGAGAGTGGAAAGTAAAAACAAATATTCTCTCAGCTAACATCTGTGAATATAACAACTCTAACAACATAGTGTAGCAACCTAGCATCATTATTAATCTTGTAGTGGGGCAACCGTAAACACATAAGTATTGCGTATATACTCCTTAATTTCATACTGATACGTGTCAAAATAGTTTGAGAGCTATACACAATAAAGTAAGGCTGATGGAACATTTTAGAATGTTTAGTTTACAACGTCGATATAGCCTATGTGGGGCAATAGTATTAAGATAACATGGAAGTCTGCTAAAGGCTAAGTAGAACTAAGAGATATTTTAACTGCATTATAGGAGGGGGTGACAGGATCCTTATCTCACTAGAATAGCTGGGAGCAAGAACAGACCACTTTGGAATTCGGTAATAAGCTGGCAGAATGCCAAATCAGGGAAAAGGCGCTAAAGCTAGAAGTTGATTGGTTGGAATAACAACAGGGAAATCTGAAGACGGCAGAGGCCATAAAAGATGTGTTAAACAACATAAATCTCATTTAGATATGGTAGGAACCGCACCCTGAACCATAAAATTTAGGGTAGGGGGCTCATGCTATAAGAACTGTCTGTGCTGTGATTGTGTTAGACTCTGTTGGACTGAATGCCACACTGTCTCCAGATATATCTGTATGAATAAAGATAATTGCCGGCACTGCGATTTTGTCTCCTCTTAATCTCTTCTCATTAACCAACTCGGGGAAGTACTTTAGGTCGGTA
>JACXGI010009729.1:18621-29713 GCA_016801175.1 Esox masquinongy | reverse complement strand
CTGGTTTAAGGACCATGGTATCCCTGTTCTTAATTGGCCAGCAAACTCGCCTGACCTTAACCCTATAGAAAATCTATGGGGTATTGTGAAGAGGAAGATGCGATACGCCAGACCCAACAATGCAGAAGAGCTGAAGACCACTATCAGAGCAACCTGGGCTCTCATAACACCTGAGCAGTGCCACAGACTGATTGACTCCTTGCCACGCCGCATTGCTGCAGTAATTCAGGCAAAAGGAGCCCCAACTAAGTATTGAGTGCTGTACATGCTCGCATACGTTCATACTTTTCAGTTGGCCAACATTTCTAAACATCCTTTTTTTGTATTGGTCTTAAGTAATATTCTAATTTTCGGAGACACTGGATTTGGGATTTTCATTAGTCGTCAGTTTTAATCATCACAATTAAATGAAAAACATTTGAAATATATCAGTCTGTGTGTAATGAATGAATATTATATCCAAGTTTCACTTTTTGAATGGAATTACTGAAATAAATCAACTTTTTGATGATATTCTAATTATATGACCAGCACCTGTACATACAGTAAAGCACACCACTAAAATTTAATGGAACAAATCTTGGTTGCTCCAAAAAATTTTCAAAAATAACAAATTTTTTAATTCATAGCCTAAAATGATAAAGTATTATACAAAATAATTTTAGTAATTTTGCTTTGTGAAGCGAAGATAATTAGCCATTATCTTCAGAGAAGACCAAAATAACAGTTTTCCATACACAAGCACAAATATTTCAAATCTGTTCCAAATAAAATACAATTCTTAAGTTATTTTATATTTTACAAATGTTACCTGATTGCTTTTAAATGGAACGTATAAGCAAATTTAAAAAAAATATGTAATCCTGTTCTTTTTCCTGTTTTTTTTTTGTTTTCATGGTTTCTGTTCTGTTGTTATTCAGAAAAAAATGCAATAAAAATTATTGTGTTATGTAAAAGTAAATGGCACAAAGATGCAATGGCAATCTATTTAGTGATATTTATTCATCCAAACATTCATTTTTTTCATACTATAGATACAATGTATAACATTGAAAATGAAATAAAAACCAAATCAACACAGACCTTGGAAAATGCTACTTGAAAAAAACAATAGCTGTTACAAAACAAATGGCAGTTATGTACACATAAGTACAAAATTAAATCCTCATGAGCTCTTCGGGTAAGGATGTTCCAATCATAAAAACTATACGTTACAAGTTTAGTTATCATATTCATACAATCTAAACAATAAAAGCATGCGTCCATTTTTTTACATTGAGTTTCAACCACTATGAAAACAATACTACATCATTGTAAGCACTCACAGTATTTCCACTGGAGAGTTATGTAGAGTAAGAAAATGTGATAAAATGTTTACGGCTACTATGGATTGAAGTGTATGATCACAGACACACTTACAACAATACACTTATTGTCAGACTGGAAAATGTCTCCTCACCCCCACTGCCCCTTTAGCCATCCAGAAGCTTGAGGATGCTGTCTCTCTCCTTCAGTGCTTTCCATGCTTGATCTTTCTCCTTCTTTGTTGGTGTACGTTTCTTCTGTCTAGCAGCCATGATGCGACGAAAGCCCTCCATGACCTCATTATCAGACACCCGGACTCTCTGGCGCAACTCCTGCTTCCGCATCTCCTCCTTCGCCAGGCTGTGAGGACAACGAAGGGAGGGATAGAGAGAAGGATGAACACCGAGGCATGTTTTTAATAATATTCAAATCAAGTACCAGTTTGCAATGTGTTCTGGTATTCTACCGATGCAGTGATTGATGTAAGATGAAGAGGGATGCCATGTGACGCCACTCAGCCTTCAACAAGTGCACTAGTGCAACTTATCATGAATATCAGCGCATATCCTTTAAGGACCTTTATCTCTCATTTCACATTTCTTCCTTGCACTTTTCTCCTGTTCTCATACCGGAGTAACTCCTGCTTTCGGGATCGGTTGTGGGCACTCAGGGCTTTCAGTTCAGCCTGCCTCTTGTGGAGCTCAGCCAGCACCTCATCCTCCGAGTCTCCGCCCGCTCCAGGCCGCTCCTCAGAATCCAGCAGCCCCTGAGAGATCAGCTCCTCCTTGATCCGGGCCTCTAGGGAGCGAGTATGAGGAACACTAGGAAAGAGGGACAGTGGAATCGTCAGAGAGATAAGGTAGAAGTACACAGTGACTGTGGTACTCATCAGCTGCGGATAAGGATATCTACCTGAAAGATTTGCCCTGGCTGCGAGGTGACGTCCCCGCCACATCGTTTCCACCATCCTTCCCAGACAGGTCAGGGATTGGAGAATCTTCCATGGGTGATATGATATTCTCCTACAAGACAAAAATAAATAATTACAGTTGCACCGCTTAATTACAAATCAAGTAGTTATTTGCAGAGATGAGTTTAAAATAAGCATTGTTTAGGATTTTGTACATAAACAACACTAAATAGATACGTGACCTCAACAAGAGCCTGAAGGAGCCGCTGTGTGAGAGGACCAAAGGGACAGCCATCCTCTGGTGGGTCGTGCTGGGACTCGGACTTCTTTAGCAGGGCATCCACATCTGACAGAATAAAAGCACACTCATATCATAAATACACATGATCACCTCAGCACAAATGCTAGGGGGAGATGGACACCTAGAAGACCTATTTGTGAAGACGTATTCACTCAAAACATGCTGTATATGATCACTCTCCTCATCCCATAGCTTGCCTTCACCTTTGGCGTCAAGTTCAGACAGTGGTCCCATAAGGCTTTTCTTCTTGTCGTTGGCTCGGGCTCCTTCCCGCTGCTCCTCCAGTAGGTCCTCCTGAGCCCATCGCTGAGAGTAGTGTTTTCCCAGGGCCGGAATCTACACAATATAATCAATACAACGCTTTTCAGCTAGCTATGGTCTTTCCATGGTTAGGATGTGAGAAACACACCAATCCAACACACTATAAGACAGACAAAGTGTATGGGACCTGATAAGTAGGTAAGAAAGCTATTATAGTGCAATGAGCATAACATGAGACAAAACACAAAGGGGTACTATTCCAGACTTTCAATATTGTACCTTGTAGTATTCAGCCTCATCATCTGGGGGCTTCAGGAGTTCTTCCAGAACCCGAATTTCTTCATTTGTAATGTCAGCACAGTATGGCTCTACTGATGCCCAAAATCTGGAAAAGATGCAAATACTCTATATGAAACATAGGCTACATGCACAATATAAAAACACATGGTAAGAATAGACATAGACTACAAAACACAAGATATAAATACACTCTAAAACCTAAGGTGTGTACACTGCTCAGAAAAATTAAGGGAATACCTAAATCACATCGGGTCTCAATGAAGGAAATATATTAAAGATCAAAATCTTTACTGTAGAATTATTATCTTTACTGTAACGAATTATTGTGCAATTCATTGAGAACAAAATGATGTAACAACAGTCAATGGAAACCAAAACCACCAACTGATTGAGGGCTGGATTCAAACTCAGACCGAAAATCAAAGTAAACAATTGAAATCACAGGCTGTTCCAACTTGTTTGAATTTCATCATGCCAACTCATAACGTGACTCAGTAGCGTGTATGGCCCCCATGTGCCTGACAACGTGTGTATGCACTCCTGACAACGTCTGGGCATGCTCCTGATGAGACAGCGGATGGTGTCCTAGGGTATCTCCACCCAGACCTGGATCAGGGCATCAGTGAGCTCCTGGACAGTCTATGGTGCTACTTGGCAGCATCGGATGCACGATACATAACGTTCCAGAGTTTCTCAATGGGATTTAGGTCTGGGGAACGCGAGGGCCAGTCAATGGCATCAATGCCTTCGTCATTCAGGAACTGCCTACACACTCTGGCCACATGAGGCTGGGCATTGTCCTGCACCAGAAGGAACCCAGGGCCCACTGGACCAGCGTAAGGTCTGACGATGGGTCTGAGGATTTCATCCCGGTACCTAACATCAGTCAGGGTATCATTGGCTAGCACATGGAGGTCTGTGCGACCCTCCAAGGATATGCCTCCCCAGACCATCACTGACCCACCGCCAAACCGGTAATGCTGGATGATGTTGCAGGCAACATAACGTTCATCACGGCGTCTCCAGACTCTTTCTCGTCTGTCACATGCTCAGTGTGAACCTGCTCTCGCCTGTGCGGAGAACAGGGTTTCCATGGCGGACCTGCCAATTCCGGTGTTCTCAGGCAAAAGCCAATCGAGCTGCACGGTGCTGGGCTGTGAGCACAGGTCCCACTAGAGGACGTCGGGCCCTCATGCCACAGTTTGGTCAGAAACATGCACACCAGTAGCCCGCTGGAGGTCATTTTGTAGGGCTCTGGCAGGGCTCCTCCTGTTCCTCCTCACACAAAAGAGCAGATACCGGTTCTGCTGCTGGGTTGATGCCCTTCTACGGCCCTGTCCAACTCTCCTTGAGTAACAGCCCATCTCCTGCTATCTCCTCCATGCTCTTGAGACTACTGGGAGACACAGAAAACCTTCCTGCTGTGGCATGTATGGATGTGCCATCCTGGAGGAGCTGGACTACCTGTCCAACCCGAATGGGCTGAAGATACCGCCTCATGCTACCAGTAATGACAAGGACACTAGCAAAATGCAAAACTAGAGAAGAATCATTCAGGAAGGATACAGAGAGAGCAACTGTCTGTGGCCACCACCTGAAAAACCATTCCCTTTTTGGGGGTTGCCTCTCCCTTTTTAGGGGTTGCCTCTCCCTTTTTAGGGGTTGCCTCTGTTGCCTCTCCAGTGCACATGTTGTCACTTTAATTTGCACCAAAACAGGTGACAGTGATTCACAATCACTTATGTTTCCTAACTGGAGAGATTGATAACCCTGAAGTTTAATTTACTTGGTGTTATATTGTGATGATTACACGTTCCCTTAATTTTTTTTAGCAGTGTATATAAAAGTCATTTTACAAGTTACATACATGTTGTTTAATGAAAAACAGATACATAATCAAACAGACCAGCTTTTGTCTGTGTCTGTCAGGGACCTCAGAACTCTGTGAGATGTGGTTTGTCAGTAACCTCAGAACTCAGTTAGATGTGGTTATCACTGACCTGTTGGGGGCATCATTCTTAGGATTACGGGGAATGTCCTGAGGATCCTCACTTAACTCGTACTCCTGGACTTTTGACTGCACATTTTTTGATTTTGGTCGTCCAGGACCAGGCCCAGGCCCATGACTGCCCTTTCCATCGAGTTTCTGCTTCTTAGGTTTGTGACGTGATGAGGCAGAGAGGTCTGTGTCCTTTCCCAGCTTCAGAAAGCGCTTGTCCCCCTTCTTATCCTGCCAGTCTGTTAGGATCTAAGAAAAAATAGACCAATCATGTATTAGACCTTTTTGGTTTAGAAAAAAACTATGGCAGGTAAATACATTGCACATCCAAAATTACAGATGTATGTTTAACAGCTGCAAGTAGAGCAAGGAGACAACTAAATCCTTAGACTGTCCGGTGGCACAAAAGCTACGCAAGGGTTCTGTGAAAACATTTAAGACGTCAGTTGGGTACCTGTCTCTGTTCTTCAAGAGCTCTGAGGCGTCGACTGGCGGAGGACAGGAGAGTCTCCAGCTCCAGTTGCAGTGTGTCCAGTTCCTCAATACCAATACCATCGTCCTCTGAACGCCCAAGCACTGCAGTGTAGCGGGGGCACAGCTTGACATGCTCTACTGGCTTAAAGTCGTAGTACTTTAGCGGCGGGCAGTCCTTCAGTTCACTCATCATGATGATTAGAGCGGGCTATGTCTGTGGAGAAGGATAAATGAAGAGCACCATTGATCATACAAACATTCACTGATTGATATTATACGTGAAACTAAGTCAACTAGCTCTTTGTGGGTCAAACACATAAACATACCCCAGACATGCATGTTTTTATTTCAAACTTACTGAAACCAGTGCAGATTCAATGAAGGGGGTGTGAACATCATGTTGTGTGATTAATTTAGAGTAACACTCATATGTCCTTAAAACAACAATGCATCATCATACTACAAAAATTAACAGATAAAAACGTTTCTAACCTAGTACCTAATAGGTTCAAGACCGGGAACAACGTGGGTGAATCCCATAGAAAGAATTGTGAACACTAGCGCTAGCTAGCTTGCTAACGTATGATAGAGCTACCTAACCTAGCTTTTTAGCACACACTGCCGTCGTCATCTGAGCTCAATGACCGGTGTGCGTCGGAAAAAAGCTAACCTGACCATTTATAATTTCCGTTAAAACCCCAAATGCAGTTAAGAAATGTATAAGACAAGAGGTTGCCTAGATAGCAAATGCACCACGTACATCTAATATAAAAGGATTTGTTTTTAAATATTAAAACAACAATATTTACCTCTGTAGCCTGGCATCCATTATTGACTGAGCCATCTAAGGAAAACGGGGGGTAAGAATATTCAGGAAATGCATTAACATGCAAAGTGAGTTAACATAAATAACATGTATAAATAATATTTGTCTGAGACCTAAATTAATTGTAATTTTAAAATCTGTTTTACTGATAGTTAGGTGAAGAAAAAAGAATGTCAAACTCGAAATTGTAGAATGGTATCTTTGGCAAGAACCATCTCAAATTTCGGGAAGTGCATTTCTTGTAAGGAAAATAAAACGAATAATAGGGAACAATATATTTTATCCATCACAAATGTATATGCAGTTATAAATATAATGATACATTAGGTCGTAATATGATAAGCAGCTAAAAAATACTTCACGACCGAAATTTGAATTTTCTTTAACTCCCCTAGAAAGTGAGAAAAACAAATGGATGCGTCTATGAAAATGTAGGGGAAGAAGAGTTGGTTGAATCGGGTTGAATGCAGGCGTGGCAGAACAACTTCCGCCTTCAAAACCCAAACCCGCTACAACAGAGAAATGGTGAGTGAATTGAAGCTCTGTTTTAATCAGAAATAACCATTATATCATCTTTTCTCAAATTGTTCATGTTCAACGATATTGTCCACTGTATTCTGGTGGTTTAATAGTTGCACAGACGCTTGTGGACGTTAAGAGGCGTCCTAAATAAGAACGGATCAAAGCAAGCCAGTTGGACTAGTAGCTACTTGTCCGATTCCTATGATTGCATTACAGCTAGATGCTGAAAGCTCTGACAACACCACAGAATTCGCAATACAAATGAATAAAATGCCTAAATACGTTTTGCAGTAACAAGGTGGTAGAAAACTGACAGCAGAGTGAGTCTGTCAGAGATGAGAAGGTATTTGTAAATCACTCAGAAATTGGGGGGATGGATGGTTATCATTTGTAAGATTTCAGTGGTTGTCACCCCTCAGACTGCGACCCTGCGCCCGTACCTGAACGCTGTGCGTGCCACCCTGCAGGCCGCCTTGTGTCTAGAGAACTTCTCTTCCCAGGTGGTGGAGCGACACAACAAACCAGAGGTGGAGGTCCGGTGAGTTGTTTTGTGTTTTAATCTCCCGCTATCTCAGTCAACATAATGATATTAGTTTTATTTGTGACCGACTCGCTTCTTCCATTACAGGAGTAGTAAAGAGCTCCTCCTACAGCCTGTGGTGATCAGCCGCAATGACAAAGAGAAGGTCCTCATTGAGGGTTCCATCAACTCTGTGCGAGTCAGCATTGCTGTGAAACAGGTCAGAGAATGTGCTGCTTTTATTTTTTTTTGCTTTCATTTTCGCCCTTCCAATATCTTGATGTTATCTGTCGATTTTAAAAGTGTGTAATGGAGAAACAGACCGGTGCTCTCATTTGACTCCCTCCATCAGGCTGATGAGATCGAGAAGATCCTCTGCCACAAGTTCATGCGCTTCATGATGATGAGAGCGGAGAACTTCTTTATTCTCAGGAGGAAACCGGTTGAGGTGAGAAATAAGAATTGATCTCAATGTTTTGTAGTAGGGGTGAAAAAACAGTAAGGGTTAAGAAGCAATTATTGACAGAAAGGTAACAATCCAGCTGGTGTTGTTAGGTCTCTCTGATGTTGAGACTTACTAATGTGTTCCTGTGTTCCATCTCTCTGTCCTTTAATCCAGGAATATGACATCAGTTTCCTCATCACCAACTTCCACACAGAGCAGATGTACAAGCACAAGCTGGTGGACTTTGTTATCACATTTATGGAGGAGATTGATAAGGAGATCAGCGAGATGAAGCTCTCTGTCAATGCCCGTGCCCGTATCGTAGCAGAGGAGTTCCTCAAGAATGTAAGACAACAATCTAGATTCTATTGTGTTTATAGAAATGTGGACAAGTCAGTGGGGCTCATGAGACAGTGTTATAATGCTTGTCCATTCCTCTGTGGTTGCAGTTCTGAGCTGGTGTCCTCATCCCTCACAACGATCACAACTTGGCCGCTACCGTAAATCCATGAGACGGCACAGGCTGAAGGGTCTGATAGCAGGAAGAGGGTGTAGAAGCGTTCTGTAAGTGAACAACCAATCAGTGAGGAAGACCATAGAAAAGTGACCAATCCAGTGTGGATGTGTGTTGCATCCAGCTGTCTCAAGTATTTCCCCATGCTTATAAACCTTGATGACTGTAAATAACGAAATATTTCCTAGATTAATTTTCTGCCTCTTAGAAACAATCTCAAACCAAGGCGGGTCCTTAAAATATCAAACTTAGTTGGCAGTCATTACAAGGACATTAAGAATCTGTGGTAACTGCAACAGGCCATATAATTTTTATACATTCTGTCTTAATGTATTGTCTCTTGTATTTTTTTTTAAACATCGTAACCTGTTCAGTCATCATGGAGAGCAATGAGTGTTTACATTTTATTATAAGACACAACAGATTTCAGCTGTCACCAAACTATGTATGAAATGATATAATAATCAATAAAACAAATGACAGCTTGTTTGTACTTCTGAGTGCCCCCCCCCGCTTTCCTTTTTGTGGGATTTTCCTCTGACATTATGTTCATACCATTTGGTATGTACATTGTCTGGTTCTATTTCTGTGGCACTGTAGGAGTTAGAGATTGAGTTTCTGTTAAGATCAGCAGTTGCTGTTAGAGTTTGTATTATTTCAGGTGTAAGAAAGGGAAGTGAATGTTTGCTGGCCCTAGTTTGAGAGACTTCCTGCTTGGTGTGCGCTTTTAGCCTGAACTAAAACTGAGGCTGTGGTTGTAGTTTGTCATGACAAATGTTCCTGCGTAAGCCTTCAACTGCAACCACCTGTTGCGTTACAAAACATGCATTAATTTATATATCCTTCACAACAGTTCAGGCATATTCACTGGTGCTCTTTGGTAATTTTAAAATTTTGTTCTTGGCTGATTTAGAGAATCTAATAAATGTGAATTTGGGAGTTTACATTTTGGAAACAATACAAACATTTCAGTCAAACTGCAGCATAAACACACAATAATGCATCACATCTCAAAATACTTTAATATAAAACATTAAAAGACAATACAGACACTTCTGAGGTTCAAATCTCACAAGTGAATGAGACAAAGAATAACTTTCCAAAGAATAACATCTCAGGGACTGGTTAGTGGTAGTCCCTTTCCCTCCTAGACAAGACATTGTCAGGTGTACCATGGGTGTATGGCTCATAAGTGGAGCAGCAATTGGGCAACGGCTCTGGAGGATTTCCCTGAATATTTTCCCCAAAGCGATAAAATGCATGCAGAACTGGTCATACAATTCACATTTATGTACAGACCTCTAAACAACTGGGCTGAATGTGCTGTAGACTGAGTGAGACACCTAGGGTGATACTTACAGAAAGGTCAAAGGTTTGTGTTCTTCAGTTGACTTTGTCTTGAACATAGACAGTAAAAGGTCCACAGAGGGAGAAGGGCTGATAAACACATCACCCAATAAAGAAGCATCGGATGAGTGGATTATAGGATGTCCACAGACTCTACCACTAGGACCACAAGTAATGACGCCCAGAGGTCAAATCTGGGAGGCAACGTTGAGAGGTCAATCTTCAACCAGATTGGCTTGCATTTCAGAGGTGAGCTGGGACTGTCTGCAAGGCATCTTCTGTAGTGCGGTGAATATTGACGTTCTGAAAGAGGAACATACAAGGTTGATATCCCTTTAAGAGACAAAGGGATTACCATAGCAGTAAGGCATGCATGTCCTAAAACAGATTTTTTATTTTATTTTTTTACACAACTGACCAATATTGTTCCTTGATTGTCTGTTGACTATTGAACACTGCTTACCTTGTGCCAGTAGCAAAGTGTCTAGTGCTAATGCTGCAACACTACAGTGTGAACCAGAGGTGTGATTTGGTTCTATGGCAACACTACAGTGTGAACCAGAGGTGTGATTTGGTTCTATGGCAACACTACAGTGTGAACCAGAGGTGTGATCTGGGCCTATGGCAACACTACAGTGTGAACCAGAGGTGAGATGTGAGTCTATACCAACACCACAAGGAGGAACAGAGTAGAGTTGTTTTTGTCCTTCTAGCTTGAACAGTTTGAGATATTTAATAAAACCCAATTATGCCAACTACAATAATTAATAGTAATAATCAGTACAAATTTAAGAAGGATGCGTTGGGATAGCCTAAACATTTAAAGCAAAGTTGGTTTTGTTTCTCTAGTTTGAACAGTTCATGATATACTGCTTCAGGGTTATTAACACTAATTATGCAAATTAATAGTCACAGTAAACTATTAAGCATTTTCCATTGGGATAGCCTAAAGATGAGAAAAAAAATTTGGTTTGGTCCCTCTAACTTAAACGGTTGAACAGAGTTTTAGGATTAATTAACATTATGCAAATTAAACTAAACTAAGCACAATAATCTATTGTTTAAAAACACTCCATAGAATTTCAAGTTTGTATAGCCTTAAAGCAGGGCTATTCAATACCGGTCCTGTAGATTTACCATCCGGTAGGTTCTCTCCAACCACAGTGGTGACTAACCTGACTTAGCTTTTCCTCCAGCTCATTATTAGAACCGTGTTTGTAAAATTAGGGTTGGAGAGAACCTACCTGATAAAAGATCCCCAGGAACAGGATTGAGCAGCACTGTCTTAAAGCTTAAACAAGCATGACCATTATAATAGAAACCTCTGTATTCCTGTGGATCATTTAACACCCCCCCCCCCCGAAAAAA